>OMKZ01016448.1:0-17195 GCA_900302535.1 Neoniphon sammara
ACACACACACACACACACACACACACACACACACACACACACAGCCAAGAAATAATAATTTTGTCCTGTCTCTTTAAGTGGAAAAAAAAGTTAAGCAGACATGCGCAAAACATACAGTGGAGAAACAACTGCGTTGATTTGTTTTTGTTTCTCTGTAGTTCACTCTTGCATGAGTTGTGGCTTTCTATCGCATAGTAAGTAGTGTGACTGTCTAATTACAAGTTTTAAAGTTTCTTGGACTGTCACGCATAGATTCGTCACTTTTTTAATCAGCCGTATTGCTCAATTTGAGTAAGTTTATGTCACTTCGGGAAAAAAAGAGGCTAAACTGGGTCATAGGACAGGGCATGAATATAGTTTGCCAACAGTGAGAGAGTAACTCAAACGGTTATGAGAAATACTGTGGTGTTACATTAAATTTAAATTGCCTTTTCATTTAGAATGTCCGCCTTGGTGCGACACCACACGCATTTTTAAAAGATGCCTGATACTGTTTCACTGTGTTTCAATAGTGTGCGTAGAAATTTGTGTCACGGAATACATTTGATATTGAAACATGTGACGGCCTGAGGTAAAAACACTTTTTTCCCAGTTGCTACTGTACCAACCCATCCGCTGTAAATGCATAAATATGAAGCCGCGGGAGGTGCTTGGGAATGCATATCCGAGAATTATTTGCAGACACTTGAAGGCATTTTGCCCCTCCCCTCCTTTCCCTTCCCTTCCTCTGGTGACCCTGCGGCTGCAAAGTGTAAGCATGCTGATCAAGGAGCAGCACAAGCCTACTTTAAACTCATTCACAAACCAAAAATAAGCCGCTTGTTTGTCAGAAATGGCTTTGAAATCTTGTGAATACAGTCTAACAGGCTCCTCATACATTTTGGATCCATGTTTTCATGTGCACCTGGCTACAAGGACAGTTTACCCTGGGCATAGTAAAGTTGAGCTGAATTGAGGTGAATTGGACCATACTGTACTGTGTACAGGTGTGAGAAAATTATCCATATATGTGTAAAAAAAAAATATATCGATACACTTGAATATTTTTGTGATACTGTATTAATTTTCAAGAACACTATCAATTTTTAATTGTATGCAAAAAAATGTTCCTATCCCTGAAACAATGATTAATGGAATAGTAATTCAAACTAAAATACATAATTAAAAGGGGAGCTGTCTTAGAGACCCCCCCCCCAAATGTCCTTTTGGGGGGATCTCTAAAATATCGTCCATTGTCACAGGTTATTATCTAAAACCTGTGGTATCTGAACGCCTACTGAATAGTAAAACATCCTGAATGGTGTCCAGGATGTTTTACGTGCAGCTGTTTATCTTTTGTGTAAGCATGTGACTCTTGTCCTACTAGCCTATGCTTTGTGTAAGACAAACAGTTAAAGCTGTGAGCATGTTCTGATGCTGTCATGTGATGAAACCTGTCAGGTCTGTTTAATGGCGTAGTGCAAAACATTGGCCGATACACTGTGTGGACTTTTTTTTTGTTGTTGTTGCTCCAGTGATATAAAAACATTGCAATGGTGAATTGTTTTCTGTACAATGTTATTGACAGTATTAAATGTATGTATTGTGTGCTTTCTGTCCCAGAGTGGAGATGAATGAGGATACGTTTGAGGTCCCTGAGAGGACCGAGTATCGCTACCTGGTGCAGGAGGAGGACCAGGAGGAGGTGCAATATGTCCGTCACAGACACTATATAAGCCCCTTCCTGGTCCTCTCCAGACGCTGCATCTTCTTCATCAACATGGGTGTCATGGCGCTGCTCTGTCTGGCTGCTTACATGGCCTACATAGCCCAGACGCTGCCCCCAGGGCTCGCCCAGGTGTCCACTGACTGTGGAGACTATCGAGGAATACATGTAAGTTTACCAAGGCTGCAGCAATTCATTTATTATTGTTTCAATTAATTAATAATTTAATTTAAATTAAATCATTTCATATTTAAAATACCAAAAATTATGATAAATTCTAGGGCCCCACTGATTTATCGGCCAGCCGATTATAGCCCTTTTTAAAATAATCATCAGCGGCCAGAGTTTTGCGGATTAAACGCCAATATATTCTTAATTTCTCATAAAACAGTAAATGCTGTTAAGTGTCGGAGTCATGCAGAATGATGTCCTTGCACCATTTGTCTAATACATGGAGCTCTGACTCCATTCAATCCTCAGTCCCCACCGCTGTCTTCTCAGTAACATACAGGAGTAAGCTACAGTCAGGCAACATTACAGGAGTGGGCTGAGCGGAGCTTGCCGGCAGGTAAGTTTGACGACGTTGTGAAATTAACAATGACTCAACATGTCTCCTGTTAACTCTCTTTGCCATGTGTCATGATGAGTGACGTGTGCTTCGTTGTGTCGGTCATGCTTTTCATTTACGTTACGTTGAAATTATTTTAGTTTTTCATTTTTTTCAATAAAAAATAGGGTGCGCTATGTCAACATGCTGGCCATGAAAGGGTTAAAAAACTATTATTTGATATAAATAGTTCAGGCTAAAGTAGCTCTACCCACATATCGTTTAAAGTGGAAAAAAAATAATTTATGACGTTTTTATAGCAGTTTTTAGGAAGTGGCAGTTTTTGTCCTTAGGACAAGTTTTATAAAGGACCCTCTGAGAGTTAAATTAATCGGCTGATTAATCGGTTATCGGAATTTTATTCTGCCAAATATCGGAATCGGCATTGGCCTCAAAAAATCCATATCGGTTGGGCCCAAATAAATTCCATCACGCTGTATAAGGTTTTAAAAACGCTTACTTTGTCTGACCGGCAGCCAAAATAACCCCAAAGTATACATGTATATCAATCAGATGAAAAAATAAATTTTCTCAGCAACTCTGAAGCTGTCTTATTTACACAGTGTATCATGTGTACTTGAAATACACATATTGGTATTAAAAAAACAACAACAAAAAACGAGGCATTTTAGGAGAAATTAGATGTTTGGAACTATAACCACTGAACACAGAAACTATCTAAATACTACTACTACTAAAAAATTCAAAGATTGTATTTCAACACATGATACGCTGTGTAAATAAGACGGCTTCAGAGCGCTTAACACTAAAGTTTACAGTCTTATCATGGCGAAGGAAGGTAGTAGTTGTACCTTTAAGCCACCCCTATGAACGTTGGTTATAATTAATACGAGTTGGTGCATTCAGGTGTCTCCTTTTTATCACAATGGATGGTGTATCAAAAATGGCTTTACAACTGCTTAGTTACAGCATTTTACAGCAGCAAAATGGCCAAAGGAAAATGCTCATCCAGCATGTAATTGATGCTTTAATTTATTAGCTAAAGGCTCACACATCCATCACTCTTACCTTCAGTTTTTCATGCAGCTTCTGTGCTCCCTGCCATTTTTCCTTCATGATATACCCTCTAAACATCACAAATTGGCAACTTGGGTATCATAGAGCATTCCAGCTTTCTCAGCTGTTTATACCACTATGTTACTTACAACTTCTAATTACAATATTGATGGCAACATTGCTACAATGGTCCATTTTTTTGTACCTCAGCTGCTTGAGCTAAGAGTGCAAAGTCTTAATCTTTATCAGTAAGTAATTATGCAAATCAGTTTCAGACCAAGCACATATATAATTGTGTATAAACTGACTTTATTCTAGGATGGAAAACACGTGTCATGTTGACATGCTTTTGTATGCAAACCTGACTTCTTTCATGATGGTATTGGCTTTAGTGTCAGTCTCAGGTAAATGACATTGTGCTCTGCAGAAAAATGGAGCCTATTCCTTCAAGGGCATACCTTACGCTGCTCCTCCTATTGGTGACCTGCGCTGGGCCCCCCCGGCCAAACCGGCATGTGGGAGTGGGGTTCGAGATGCCACCCGTTTCCGCAGCATGTGCTCTCAGGTCCAACCAATGTCAGATGCAGGGAAGGTGATGGGCCAGGAGGACTGTCTCTTCATCAACGTTTGGACGCCCACGCTACAGACCGAGGCCAAACTACCCGTCATGGTTTGGATCCATGGAGGCTACCTGCACATGCTTAGTGGAGGAGAAGAGGGCTACTCACCCACAGAAGAGCTAGCTGCCTCAACAGGAGTGGTTTATGTCAGCTTCAACTACAGGCTTAATGCTTTTGGCTTCCTGGCACTGGAAATGCTAAGAGAAGGCTCTCCCACCAACACCTCAGGTTGGTTCTCAGTAGTGTTAAAGCCTAAGGAAAGTTAATTATATAATTTCCTTCTAAATATGTATTTTGTGGTCTTATGTGCATATAGAATTTGTATATGTGAACAGGGTCCTCTGAGTGTGGTACTAGAGGAAAGGTCATAAGGCAACCAATGTTGAAAGGGTTCATGCTGTGGTTAGCATGAATGTGGTTTCCAAATTTCATGGCATTTTGAGAAAACAAATTTGACATCTTGGCCTAAGGGTGACGCTAGAGGAAAGGTGATGGGGTCATTAAAATCAAGAGGAATCTTCCCTTGGGGAGTATGAATGCATTCAACAAATATCATGGCAATTTGCTAATTAGATTTAGTGTTACACAGGACTTTGTTCATATGATCATTTATCCATTACCACATGTGCGTTTGAATGCATAAACATGTATTGAAATATTTTTTTCTATCGAAAGATTCATATCAAAGCAAAACAGACAAGCAAGACACACAAACAGGGTTTTGTGATTGCAAATATGTGTAGTTGGACATGCCTCGACCAACTAAAGTGGTGAAAATAACACAACTGAGGCACGCTCTGCCATTGACCTGGTCTGAGCAGGTGGGTATGTATATGGCATATATGGCACCAAAAGTGCAGTGCGCCGTCGGATTGACAACATACCCACAACTCGGCACACAGTGTATCACCAAAATATTAAATGCACCCAGGCGAGGAGAAACAACACTGCATCTCACTAATTTCACTGTACCAGCGATTGGCCACGCTTTACGCAGTGCGCCTATACGAAAGTAGAGCCCTCAGTTGCACACATGGTGATATGAGTAGAATACATAGAAGAAACTTCACTGGGAGCCACTTAGTGCTCCTTTTACTATGTTAAAAAAGATTACTCTGCTACGTTTTGTATTTGGTTTGTACTGCCCAATAGTGATGCATGGGTCAACTCTGAGTTCACTCAACTCTGCCTGTGTTAGCAACTCTGACTGCAACTGAGCAACATGGTGGTAATTTGAATAAAACTCAAACCCATATTGCCATGAACCGACTTGCCTACCGTTGCATATTGCCAGGAGGGATAAAGTATGGGGGAAAATGAGCTAATTCAGCAAAGAATATTCTTGTGTATGGTACTTTTACATTGTCATTATTTGAATATTTTCAGCCTGCAGCTCCCCTCAAGTATTCATACATTTGTTTAGATGACCCATAACTGGCCTTGGTTCACCCATGGGACTTATGGGTCGTAGTTCAATCCATGCATCATTACGGCCCAATAAAAAGTGAACTAGGGCTTCTTAATAAAAGTAACATGGATGGACTCATAAGCTTCCACAACCTGTCATCCCCCCAGGTTAGAGATTTTGTTAAAGGAAGGGTGAGGGTCATAGCAAATCTGATTCCAGTCCCTGTAACTTAAGCCAAGCATGGTGCCCTTGCCAGCACTCTTTTGCAATAATTTACCTTCTCTGGTGTTCATACCAGTTCAAACTTGTGGAAATAGCACAACATGAGTCCAGACTACTGTTTGCTCTTGCTTCATTTTTGGATGCTAGTCTTTCTGAGCATGAGGAACTGGTGGTTATCAGATATCAACATCCTTGCGTTTTGGGGTTGTTTCATGTAGTTGGTTTAGATTACATTCACACTCCTAAGGCACTGCAGTTCTCTTGGAGGAGGACAGAGACTCATATTTTCAGTCATTTTGGTGCAGTAATTTGGTTCAAATGGCATTGTTCACCAAAATGAACTGAACTCAAAGAGTTAATGCTCAGTGGTTGAAATAAAATGCTGCAAACATGCCTGTTGTGAACGCACCCTTTGGTTGGCAGCACTGGGTTAATAAAGTTAAAGTTTTTGATTGCTTGTGTGTGTGTGTGTGTGTGTGTGTGTGTGTGTGTGTGTTTTAAGGAATTTGAATGGGTAAGGTTGTGATTTTCTTTTCTATTTGCCATTTCACAAAACCCTTTAGGCTCAGTGTTTATATATTTATATATTTACATGTCACTCCCAGTCCTGTTGAATGCTGAAAAGTTTGTATACCTTTCCATTAAGATATGAATACATAATGAATGTTAATGTGATTTTGATAATTGGAGGTACTTTCTCTCTCTTGATACTGAGGACTGAGGCTGTCTTTTTTATGTCAGTTGCATTTATTCAAACTGCATGCTGGGGCAACCTTAGCGTATTACGTGTGTCAAGCTGGGTGTTTTGTGCTGTATAAAACATATAGATCTATAACCTTGATATGAAATTACCCATAAGGTCAGAACCCTGGCATGGTACATGAATTCTTTTATCTACCAGGAGCCACCTCCCTCTGTAGTTCTCCCGCACTCACGTTTCTAATTTTGAATACTCCTAATTCCATGCCCTATTTCCTTGTTCCCTCAGCTTGAAAAGAGTTAAATTTAGTTCAAGCTTTCCAGAGCACAACAGTATGTGGCTTTGTTTCTGATGGAAAAAAATGGGACGCCGGAAATAAGGCCACAATCAAAGCAGGTTCTCATTGCTAAAAGGTGTGCCTCCTTTTGCCCCCCCTCATCTCGCCCACCCCCCACAAGGTAACTATGGCTTCATGGACCAGATAGCAGCTCTTCATTGGGTCCGGAGAAACATCCATGTGTTTGGAGGAGACCCTGGAAAGGTCACCATATTTGGACAAAGCTCAGGTATGAAAACAGTGAAATGTACATGAGCGTGGTTATTGAACATGGTGGCACAGCCTAATCTTTGAAATACACCTAAAAAGTTTTATTTTCCAATGGCATTCTTGGGGGATGGCATGCCTCACTGGTCTTTGTCTGTCTAAGGTGGGACCTCTGTGTGGACACTGATGATGTCCCCCCTGGCCAAGGGTCTTTTCCATGCGGCAGTGGACATGAGTGGCTCCTATGTTTATAATGCAACAATGCAAAAGGCTGAGACAGACAACCTTGTCTTTTTGGATAAGACAGGCTGCAAAGACCTGGCCTGCCTCAGAAAACTCTCTGTCAAACAGATTCTACAGGTAAAGGGACATATGGTGGTAAATGGGGCATTGTCTTGCACTACAAACTGATTCCAAATTAGTGGGATTCTATGTGACAAATCTGGGCCTAGTAAACACTATTGTCATAGTGGATTGACAGTAAAAGAATTTTATGTGACAGAATGAAATTACAATAACAGAAAAAACTGAATAAAACTATAATAGTACAGTAGTTACTTTGCTGACTGGGGGTAAATTCCCTCCCTGGAAAATTACATTTTCAGAATTTTAATAAAATATTCATAGATCTTTAGTTCATACTTTGTAATTTTGAAACACTTTTTTTTCAAAATTGCTCATAATTTAATTGTCTTGATAGGAGATTTTACACCAGGTTCAGGAACCAGAGGATTCATTCTCAGAGCAAAAGTATCTCACTATAACTGAAAAATGAAATATAAATTATGCATATTATTAAAATGTAATGCTGAACTTTAATTTTCCAGAGAGACAGTTAAGCCCCAGTCAGTGAAAGAGATAACGGCTTTGCTTTTATTAATTAGATTTTTCTGTTATTGTACTTTCACATCGGTTTATTTATTTAACTGATGCTCTACACTGATAGGAAAGAATATTTTGCCCAGATTCGTTTATTTATGTTTTTATTTATTTTATTTAATAAATAAAATATTTGTTGAATCATGTTTATCTTAATGAATATTCCTATCAAGATCAGCAATCTATCCCAGAGTTATAGAATTGACTGGGATTCAATAGAGAGTTTTAGTGTCTTAAGCTGGTTTAAATGCTGTTACAAAGGCTTTTCTACCCCGAAGAAAAAAAAAACAGGGAACAGGGAGAAAACTAAGTACTACTTTTGGGAGTATGAAATTGGTCATATTCGAATATATTTGATTGTTGGTTGTTTGGCTACAAAATTTGGCTACAAAAATTTTCCTGTCAGCCCTTGGAAACCCATACTGATCAAGCCAAATGTTTTCACTGTAATCAATAAATTTGAGAGAACCTTTACATGGATCTGGTCTTTATCTTCCTAGGCCATCCCATGGCAGGAGTACCCATCGTGGGCAGCAGAAGACGCAACAGATCTGCCCACTAGAGGGCGTTTCATTGGCCCAGTTGCAGTGGTGGATGGCTACATCCTCCCAGCTGCACCTTTTGAGATCTGGGAGAAAGGCGGAAACTATAGCGATGTTCCTTTTGTCATAGGAACTACAAAACAGGAGACTGACTTCAGGTAACCGCTTTGTTTGGTTCAGGTTCAGCAGCATTAGCTGTGCCTGTAAACAGCTTTAATCAGTGATCTGTGTTTCCTCTGTAGCCCTCCACATGAAAACATCTCCTCGTGGACTTCGGAAGATTACGAGTGGTTTGTAACAGGTAAGGGCTTCAACAGCATGTGAACACTGGGAGTTCCGACAGTGCAGTCTGACATTAAATTGGCCATTTTGCTCAGAGGTCCCTGGAACTGTTAAAGGATAACACTTTTTGTCCCAGTCCTCTCTTCACATATTGGTTAAGGTGAACAATGAGCTTGATACCAAAAATAATCTGTGTAAGTCTGATAAGACAGATAGTTCTGTCTTATGTGCATGCTGCAGCTTCAGGATGCAGTTAACTAATCATGAGCATTATCCTGTAATGAGCTGCTGTAGGGCTGTATGCTTAGTTAATATTAATAACAAGTGTAAAAACCTGCCAGGATCAGGAACACAGAGGAAGATCTCTCCTGTAGACTTGGGAAGGAAACTTGTTTTGTTTACACTGAAAGTGAGTGAAGTTAACTAGACAGCTAAAGTTGATCTTCCCTACTGAGTTGTAATGTACTTTTCTGATTATGGAGATTTTGTTTTCAGAAGTTATGAATCCATAGAAAAAAAACAATATCAACTTTGAATCGCTTATAGATCTGTCTTTATACTTAAATGAATACTCCAACATTATGGGCAAAATTTCCTTTTTCCGACTTACCCAGACTGAGACAAGATGTCCACTGGTTCAGTTTGTATGGGTAGCATTTTGTGTTAGCTTAACATAAAGACTTGAAGTCTTCAGGAGTCATTAGCCTAGCTCCGTCAAAGTGAAAACATAAACCTTACAGCAACTCCCAAGCTGTCTTTTTTGCAAGTCTTAGAAGTCGTGTTAGCTTAGCATAAAGACTTGAAGTTTTTATGCTAACACAAAATGCCACCCATAGGAACCGAACCAGTGGACATACAGAGATGAAAATGGTATCGAACATCTTGTCTCAGTCTGGGTAAGTTGGAAAAAGGGTATTTTGCCCAAAAAGTTGGATTATTCCTTTAAGATAATGCTAGTGGCTTACAATTGCTTGACATAGAGTGTGCTAAAGTGTTGAGTATATGTTTGACTCCATGCTGCCCCTTGGTTATGTTCCGTTCAGATAAGCTCAGCTCCTTCAGTGAGGATCTTCCCAAGAGTGCGTTGAGCCTTTATCCCATCTCGGCCCAGTGTCCCACCACAGACCGGTGCCCAGAGTGGGCCTTCACCACCATGGTCTCTGACATAAGGGTCACCTGTCCCAACAATGACCTGGCCAAGAGGGCTGCAGGTATTCTCATGTGATACACATGCTGTGCACTAGATATTTCATAGTAGAGCTCTTAAAATCTACAATAGTAAAGTTTGGAATGCCATCACCCCCATATTTTCATGGATTTTTGAAAGCACCCTGTCCACACATATATGGAATTGATACACTCATCATTTCATTCATGTGAAATGTAGCTGAGCTGACAGCTCTGTGGTGAATAGCAAAACTTTGCACACACTTCTCTCTTTAGCAGCCAGTTTCGTACATAAGATTACATTACCTGTGTTACAGAAAGGCTGCCTAATTTAGATTTTTTGCCTCTAGGGGTTGTTGAAATTGCTCCATGGGGTACTATGCCAGGCTCTGAATAAACTGACATTTAGCTGTTGTGATTGGAAATTGCAGGAAATTTGGGGTGATTTTCTGCATGGCTCATTGTCTATTTTTATAGAGCACAACCTGTTTTCTAGTGGATAAACTCTGTGGTTGCAGAATTCTATTGAGAGGCTAATTACATGCACAGTCAGTAATAGTATCATTACATCATCATTATCACTGTAATTATTAAACTTAGATTTGACTGGAGACTCTGATTGCCAGTGCTGATAGTTTCTTTTAGGAAGAAACTGACAATAGCTTTTTATTTTGTGTCAATATTCAGATTCAGAGTTTCTTCTAGAATTTTATACTTGTCAGGATGGAAAAGCCCCAGAAACATGTAGACCATAACAGGACTCTAAAATTCTCCACTGAAACCCAGACTAATGAAATTCTTGTTGGGTTAGTAGCTCCTTCACGATATATCAGCAAACCAATATATCGGTCCAACATTAAATTCTACAGATATATATAGGCTAAAAAGTAGTATATTGTATAGTGGATGTCACATTGTTTTATGGGTTTCCTCACTGTTTAGCTTTATTCAGTAAATCTGTCCATGTCACCAGCGGCCCTGCAGAGTCCTGTATATCGCTATGTGGTGACACACATACCGTCTGGCCCTGCCAATATGTCAGGCAGTCTGATACCATTCCCCAGCCGCTTCTCCGTCCACTGCCTGGATGTTTTTGCTTTCTTTGGTGGGCAAGACTTTGTACTCGGGAACCCCCTCTCTGTTGAGGACAAGAGCTTCCAGGATCTCATCACACACCACCTTGTCAGCTTTGCCAAAGAGGGTAAGGATGCTCCCCACTGCCAAATGTGTGCACTTCCATTTTCTAGAACTATTTTGTTCGGTCAGTAATTAGATTTTACCCATGCATACATCAAAACAAGCAAAACTCCCTCTCAAGTGGCGCCATATCATTGTAATTCCAGATGCAGAAGTTGCTGCACTCTTTTCCATTATTTCCCCTGTTTTTCTTGGCACCAAACTGTGCTTAAATGCAGTATCCCCTGTGTTTATTGCTTATTTGCTATTCTATGTGTGTGCTTATAGTGTATTTGTATATTTATATATTCTATTTGTCTTTTCCCCTGCTGAATCCTATTACTTTTGCCACTGCAACAAACTAATTTACCTACAGGAATCATTTAAATCTCATCTAATCTAAAGAATGATGCTACCCTGCCCCTGACATTATGATCCTTGTAATCAAGATGCTGGGTGCACAAGCCATTAGTAGTAGAAAACACCAGATGTAGATGAGATAAAAATGACCCCAGGATGTATGAGTCAGCTCCAAATACAATAGGTAACTTTAGCTGTAATTTCACACAGGGAAGCCTAAGAAAACCACTGACATGTTTGTTCTGGTTGGTATTACTGCTGCAGTCCTGACATAAAAATGATCAATAGCCACAACTGCCCTGTTAATGCTGCCCTGAGAGGGCTTAGGACATAAATGACACTAATGAGAATTTGATATGATACAATTTATGCTGGGGTCGCAAGATCTACCAGTGACTATTTCCCAGTAGAGGAACTGTGACAGTCGTATTGTGGCAATTGTGGTACACACCACATCTACATTACATCACCCACAGTACAGTAAAACATGGTAAATTGTATAATTATATCTTTGGAATGCCATATTACTGGTTATATGGCTTTGGTAAGCCAAATGCCGGATACACAAGTTGATATCTTGATGGGATTAGAGTTACCGTATTTCCTCAAATAAAAGACGGTAATCAATTAAAAGTCAGGTCTCCAATAATTGCTGGGGGTGTGGTCGACACAAGCAAACACAGGCCAGTCTCAAATACAGGCTGTGGAAAAACAAGAAGAAAAAATGGGAGAGTAGGGAAAAAAATTGACCGGGAGAGGGGGAAGCACACTGAGTGCCAGCATTTCCTCCCTCTCCTGGTCAATTTTTTGGGGTGGTCCGTCTGAAAAGCAGAAGCTGATCAGAAAACAAGGAGGCTTCATACTGAAACATGAGCAAATACACTTATCAGAGGTAATTAGAAATAAAGGCCTTAATCTTATGTAAATCTGTTTCCAATAAAGGCCTGGTACCCTCTGCAGTTGAATTAAAAAAGGCCCTGGTCACTATTTGAGGAAATACGGTAACTTAAAACATGGTATTATCATGGTATTAACTGACCTGGTCAATTCCCTCTGAAATTTTGCCTTAACTCATAACACTTGATCACAGAAAGTCCCAGATGTCACAAATTGATATCAAATTTTCTTTTAAGTCATACTTTTGCCTCTGTCTTCCAGGTAAGATGCCGGATCAGTGGCCAGAGTACCCAGCAGCCACTGCTCTCCTGGCCGACAGGCTGTCAGTGGTCCAGAACTACTCTGCTGAACAGTGTCAACTGTGGCAAGACAATGGCATGTATGATTATGCCTGGATGAACTGACCACACAACCAGGCCATTCATGTCAGCGGAAGCCAGTGGTTATCTGACCACTCAGCAGGTCAGCTGACCATTAACCACTAGACTTTGTTCAACTAAATGCTTTGCTCCACTACATTAACAGGCCATAAACCCTGAAGAGCCCTGCCCCTGCTCCCCTAACTGGGAGCCTGATCAGACTGAAGTAGCGTGATGGAAAGCGCATTCCATGAAGACAATGAAGACCAAAATGTTTGTAAAGGATTTCAAAGGGAATGAATGTGACAGAATTTTAGGTTTAAGTAGAGTGCTATGTGTGAGCTCCCATCTTTTATGAGAAAATGACCGCATATTGAAGTTAGACAATTCTTTTCAGTACAATATTTAAAGGGCATCGAAATTTTGCATAATTCGCTTAGAATATTTTCTACATGACTGAGTGCAGAAACCAATGTTCATTTCTTTATTAGGATAGAAATGATAGTAGATGGTTGACCCCAGTCATTATCTACTCCTCCCATGTCAGTTGAAACCCCACTGAAGTAATTTGGAAAACCAAAAAAAAACAAACAAACAAACAAAAAAAAAAACAGTGAGTTACCTCTCATAGTTCCATGTCAGCCACTGAATTTCAAACCAGTTTGTGCAGCATAATCCAAGTGTTTGGTGGTCAAATGATTGCACTATGGATTCAAAAGTGCAATATTGTAAAAATTACCTTGCTTCCTATGTGTTCTTCGCTCATGACTGTAGGAGAGACTGTACTTGCTTCTGTAGGGTAACTATAGACCTTTTTTACAACAGCCATTTTGACAGGAAATAGCGGGTTAACAGGTGTTACTATTGACATTAATGAAGGTTCCATTTAGGTCTAACAGAGCCAGGGTGTTGCTATTGTTCATGCTGGCTCACTGGAAAGACTCTGCTACACTTAAATGGAATGGAGCCTTAATTGATGTCATTAGTAACACCTGTGTTTACCTGCTATTTCATGTCAAAATGACTGCTGTGAAAAAGGTCTGTTGGCATGTCATAGATGTAAGTGTTGCTAGTGAGGAAAATATAGGAGATTATGATGCTAATACTGGACCTTGGGACCCGCAGTACAATTGTTACAACTACAACTGTTAAATTAAATTACATTTTTTTTTTTTGGTATGGAGCTGTTAAAAGATGACTGCATTTTTAGTTCAATCATCTTTCCATATCTGACATCTCATTCTCATTTTCTCATCATCAAGGCATACTATATGGGATCTTAAATCCAAATCAGGGAGAGCTTGAAAGTGAGAAGAGACTGAGCTTGATGGGGCTTTTCAGTCACATTTTCATTCATTCATTCAAAAAAAAAAAAATCTTTTCAGTATTGTTTTGCTGTGAATGTGGCAGTTATAGGATGCTTCTTATATGAAGTGATGGCACTTGCACAAAACTGAACACTTGCCACTCAATATATACTTAAGGTTGGCTGTGAATTTTTTTATTTTTTATTTTTCTAACATCCATTTTTGGTGTGTGTGTGTGTGTGAGTGTGAGTGAGTGAGTGAGTGTTAGTGTGTGCTTTTCTTAACTAGGTCACAAATGCATGCATTTATTGTTGGTTCAACAGAGCCAAAATTTAAGAAAGTAGATACAATATGCACACACACACACATCTAGTCACCTGTTTATTATTCACATTTCATGCAAGTCTTTTCAAAGTAATAACACCATGTGGAGAGAACAGTGAGTACACTTTGAATATACACTTAAAAATTCCCCACACAGTCCTCATCAGCATACACAATCTGTATGAGCAAGGGGATATTTATACATACATTACTTAATGAAAATGTGTAAACTGAAGTACTGACTTTATTAATCCAATGTATTCCAGAACTTAATACTATGTCTTAACCAAATCATAGTCCCCTTTTGTTGTTGTATCATTCTACAGCCAAAGGTTGCAAAATTAATTAAACTTCATTTGCACTCAGGTAACATGCTTTGCCATGCATTGATCCAATGAAATGTCATCACTTGCTTTGATTGATGTGTATAATAAAATTAACACCACATGAATGATTCTTTTTTTTTACACATTTCTTACATGTACTTATTATGTACTTATACATTTTTACATTATTGATGCTCACTGTTTCACTATTTCACATGATTTCTGATTAGGGCTGTCATAAAGTCAGGTAAAGTTGTAAATGATTCAGGGGGCCACACAGAGCCACACAGGGGCCCTGGGCCTCCACACAAAGGGTCTCATTCACAAACAGTGCAATTTGTTCTTATTCTGCGAACAAATTCAGAACTGCCTCAGACCACGTGTATGCACAAATCATAACCATCCCATAGTCTTAGAAAATTATATAGTCAATATGTATTCATTGTAAACAGTATATTACAACCACAATTTGTTTAATTATTGGCTAAGATTAGCTAACACTTAATAATCCATAAATCATAATTACAAAGATAGTTAAATTGTTAATGCAGCTGACAATATATTGGAATTTCCGTATTGGAATGCGCCAACAATTAATTTCCCCATCAGATTGTGCCATGATATCCAGCATGCAACTGGTTAACCAGCAGCCTGTTGAGTGTTCTCACAGCCTGACAGTTCACTAGTGGCACAGGGGAGGGGACAGGCTGCTTTCAGTACATCACGTAACACGATGGGCACCTGGTGCAGCAACAGATTTTTTAGATCAATTCTATAAATCTACACACTGAACAACTTTTTATTATGTTGCAGATTTGCCAATATGTGGCAATGCACCACAGATGAATCTATTTTTAGAAAACACTTATATTTTCTCAGCAACATGTACCTGTAGTAGCAGAAATTGTTAATACATCATTGGGATTACAACTAATAGGCATGCAGGCTGCATACAGGATTCACCATGTCTCCAAGCAGTTGTGCTAATGACGTGTTTACCAGCTAAATCTGCTTTTTTCTGTTTTCTACCACTGACACTAGTGTTTGCATTTCATCATTAGTTAAGTTTTTCTACTTTTTACCATTGGGGCCCATATTTCTCCTCTTTGCTGTGACATTACAGCTCTCCTCACTGCTGCACCTCTCCCAAACAGCTTTCCTTATATAGAGAAAAGTGGGCGTGGTAGTATGCTAATTACCGACTGCAGGCATGCACCTGTCAATTTAGAATGCTTCTGATTCACTAACATACACATGGTGGTAAGAACAAAATTGGCTGGTTTGCACGTGTCATGAATCCGACTGATTTTGCGGTATCTTGTGCAGAAAGCATTTCTCTGCACGTGTTAGTGAATGGGGCCCACTGTCTGGACAGTTGAGGTGCCTTAATGTGTTATGTCACTTGAGGGGAAAAGGAAAAAAAACACTAAATTAACAGAATCTGTGACGAAAAAATAGATATTACACACTAAGCTCCCCCCCCCACCCGAATGATTGACTCATATCCTTTCACGGGGCCCAGAATTCCTCGCGACGGCCCTGTTTCTTGTACAGTTTAAAAGGCCATGGCGGGGAACTTAACATTTGACTGGGCAAATGAGGCAAAGAGGCAGCATTAGGCATGAGGCAGCATCTGCCTCAGTCCAGCAGATGGAGCCAGACGGAAACCTTTATTAGGCTCTGTGGTTGTGACAGAGGAAACCAGAGCCTCTGCCTGACTGTGTCTTTAAGGCCGGGATCATAAACCTCACATACCGCTGACTTGTGCCACGCTGCGGCGCCTGCTCAGAACGCCGCTCAGATCCTGGAAGAAGCCTGCTGGAGCACTGTGTGTGTATGTGACGCGCCGTCTGTGTGTGTATGTGCTCTCTGGTGGTAACCTATGGATTGACGGAGAAAGGCTATTGTTGTCAGCTTGGTGATTTGGTCTGCTGGATGTGCAGTTTCATGAGCGACAAAAGAATGCCTAGAGGAACTGAAGCCTTGTTACTGCACGGATAGCGCAGAAATACACCCGAAAGAAACGGTAATGAGTCTTATTCTTTTCAGATTTTACAGATATTGCTCTATAGCTGTCATGCCGCTATTTGTTGTTATCATTAGAGTAAATGATCGCGCGTCGGGCGGCAGCGCTGCCCTATTATTATAGCATAAAGGCGCAGTAGGAGCCTGTGGTTTGTTTACCACTTAACATACGGGATTAAACGACTTTTGCGTGGCCGGGTTCAGTTTCTCCGGGGTCACTAAATTCTAGATGCGTCTCCACTCACTAAACTGTATCAGCATCCTTTCAGCAGTCCCCGTTTAGTAGATCTGATGGAATGTAGGCTGCACGGGCCTGTTGAGAATAGCGGAAAAGCTGTGAGCTGAAATAGCAGAGTTAAGTTGTTCAGCACTGTTTGCAACACCAATTAACATCTAATTTATAACAGCGGCAACCCCAGACATACTGCTGCTGCTGTGTGTGTGTGTGTGCGCGCGCGCGCGCGCGCGTTTACTTATGAAGTGTGCACGTGATTGTGCATGTGTATTCTGATCAAAGTGTGTATGCCTGTGCATGTTGTTCAAGCGTTTATATATGTGGGTACCTGTATTGTCTACCAGTGGAGACTATTGTTAATATCCCTGTGAATACTTGTGCAAGTGTGTGTGTGTGTGTGTGTGTGTGTGTGTGTGTGTGTGTGTGTGTGTGTGTGTGTGTGTGTGCGCGCGCGCGCGCGTGTTTGAAAGAGAGAGAGAGAGAGAGAGAGAGA
>OMKZ01016448.1:26483-36907 GCA_900302535.1 Neoniphon sammara
TACTGAGTGTGCTCTTTTAGTTGTATGATTTGGGGCATGTCTGGTGGAGAGGCACAGTGGAGATAGACATGAAAGACAGGGCGGAGAGAGGGGGGATGACATGCAGCGAAGGGCCAGAATCAAAACTGGGCCACTGTGACAAGGACCCAGCCCCAAAAGGTACACAAGGCACTGGGACTCCATTAGAGTTATTTTAAATGCTGGAATGTGTCCAATACATGGAGGAGTGAACAAAATGATGGGCCGGTAAGTGTAATTTTGAAAATGTGAGGACCCACTGGTTATAGAAGCATCATTCCCTGAATTTTTGGTGAAATACAAGTAAACAAATGTTCTAGCGCCTCTTTAAGGCAATCAGTGCTGTTTTGAAAATGCTGAAATGAAGCAGGGGCATGCATCATTCCACAATGCAATGCCAAAATCTGATCAGTGGCATCTGAGATATTTCACGTGACACACAGGCACACCAAGGTCTTTTTAGCTAATATCATTTTGAATCCTAACAGAAACAAGCTGGAAATCAAATGTCAAAAATAACAAAAGCAAAACTATAATCTGAGAAATTTTGGGGTAATATTTGATCAATCTATGTCATTTGACACCCATGTTAAACAGCTGACTAAATCCTGTTTCTTTCATTTACGAAACATTAGTAAATTGAGAGCAGTAGTCTCTACTCCTGAATTAGAAATGCTAATACACGCATTTATTTTATCTCACATTGACTACTGCAATGCACTCTTCTCATCGCTTAGTACATCTGCTGTTGACAGACTACAGACAATCCAAAATGCTGCCGCAAAACTACTGACTAGGTCAAATAAATGGTCTCACATTAACCCTCTGCTTCAATCTCTGCATTGGCTTCCTGTTGAGTTTAGGATTAACTTCAAAATTTTTACTATCACCTATAGAGCACTGCATGGACAGGCTCCTGCATATCTGGCTGAACTACTTCATCCTCATGTATCAGCTCACCCTCTTAGGTCCAATAAATTAAACCTATTGTCTATCCCCAACGCACTCACCTTAAAACTCGGGGTGATTGAGCATTTGAGGCTGTGGCTCCTAGGTTATGGAATGCCCTGCCCACATCCTTACGGTCTGCTGATTCTGTGGGCTCTTTTAAAAGGCAGCTAAAGATATTCCTTTTTAGACAAGCCTCTGTGTAACCTTTATGCACTAGTTTTGTATGTATCCATTTACTGTGTATTTTATATCACATCATGTATAAGGTTTTAGCTCTTGCATTTGCACTATGTGGCTCATGCGGCCATTAATTTTTGAATATGTTATTGTTGTTATATAATGCTGTTGTAAAGCACTTTGTGACCTATGTCTGTTAAAAGGGCTGTGCAAATAAATTTTACTTACTTACTAAAAACTCAGATTACCATGCTATGCCAAGCTGCCGCTTTCCAGCGTCACAGTCAGTGTGAGGGTCGATTTTTACTCGAAACTCAGCTGAATGTGCCGAGGCAGAAATAGAGACTGGGATGGGGGGGAGTGGGCCATGGAGACAGTGACAGCCAGGGGTTAAATTTAGCTCAGAGGCTTGGAGCAAGAGAAGAGGGGGAGGTGGGAGTGTGTGTGTGTGTGTGTGGAGGGGGGGTCCCCCCTGTCTAGCCACTGCAACAGCTGTGACACACTCTGCAGCGATTGATTTGACACCGTCCTCTGGAGACATGCTGAATTCCCGGTCAGCAGGATTTCTCTGTCTGTATGATGGTTTCTAGCCACACATACAGGACAGTGTAAAGAGAAAGACAGGCTGGAGATAGATCAACCGCCCACCAGGACTCTCTGCTCTCATGGGATATTGAGTAGAAGCCTTCTGCACACACATATGTACATAGGTTTATTTGCTTTTTTGTTTGAGAGAAACCATCTGCTCACCTCACCTGATCTCATCTCTTCCCCCATTTCAACTACTTGTGCTGTCTCACCCTCCCGCTGTTTCACCCTCCTACTCTATGGAAGGAGATCAGTGCCAATCAGTGACAGACTGTAATTGACTTGCATAAATTTGAATGTCATTCTCATATTGAACTGTTGAGTTCAAAACATGAATACCTTGAATGAGTTCAAAAATTGAACTCATAATAATTATAATTATCATATATCTATATCTATAGTTATCTATCAAAAAAAAAAACATTTGCTAGTTACAGCCTCACAAAAGCTAAGGTTTGCTTGCTGTTCTCCATTTCATATCATTATAAAATGAATACTTCAGGGTTGTTGTTTTATTCCTTGTTTTTTTGGCTGTTGAACAGACTATGTAAGCAATTTGATCATTTAGACACAGACTCAATTATTAATCAATTAAAAAAATATTGATAGATTGTCAGTGAAAATAATGGATGGCAACAGCCCTTTAAGATACATTTTGAAAATGAATGCAGTAGCTTAACATTGAATTTGATTATTGTCGAAGTTACCTTTCAATTATTTTTCTGTCTCTGCTCACATTGAGCTCTCTGATACAAACATGCAGGGATCAATGAAAATTCAATCCAACAACACTGGAGAGTATATTGGTACAACTGGTAGTAGATTAGCAGTAGTAGTATTTGTTGAGTGCATTCATGCTCCCCAGAGGAAGATTCCTGTTGGTTTCGATTACCCCTTTACCCGTCGTGCATCATCTTTAGACCAAAATTGATGCCTCAGTCTATACTGCTGTAGGGCGGATAAGGCAGCCATGAAATTTGGAAAGCACATTTATGCTACCCAGAGTATAAACCCTGACAACTTTGGTGACCTCACAATGTTTCCTTTAGCACCACCCTTAGGCCAAGATGTACAAAACCCATCCTCCTACTGCTTGCATTCCCCCAACATGCATCAAACTGGCGGGGGGCTGTGCCGGTTAAATTCACATATTCAAAGAATTTATTATTTCAAATATTAAAATAATTAATCATTTGAATTCAGCAATTTTATATGAGAATGGCAAATTCCAGTTCATGCAATTCAATTACAATCTCTACTGGCACTAATCTCTTTCCATAACTCTGCTTCTCCCTGCCACTCCAAACAACCTCAGTAAGGAAAGTATTTTCAGTCCTCTCACTTTCATAAAGTTGACATCATCTGCAGTGCCTCAAGGGCCCCCTGCGTGCCTCCTCAATGAGCTGTACATTTTCTGTGTGTGCATCCTGACCCCCTTTCCCCTCTCTTAAACCAGGAGGCTGACTGGCTGCCTTCCAGACAGGCAGCCAACCACATTGCTGCAGTGTTATTCAGAGCAGAGTGAAAAGCCTCTCCGGTAGGCTGTTGGAGGATTAGACCCGTGTATGTTATGTCAACACTGGGAAAAGACTGTTGCCGCAACGTTTCTAAGTGGATTTTCCATTATAGAAGCACTATTACTAAATTTTATGCTAGTTAATGCAGATTCTGATTGCACGTGTTACTGGAAAATAATCCCACAGTTTATTGCAGACTGCAGAGATGCCTGGTTTTGCAGTTTGGCTCCATCAAAGATATGAATCAGGAGGCTCACAGCACAGTGGCTGCTGTTATTGTTGCAGGTCAATGCACTCGTAGTGTGTGTGTGTGTGTGTGTGTGTCTATGTGTGTGCATGCATTTTCGCAAATGTCAGGCTGTCATAGTTTGATTTGAGCTAGTTTTTAAATGGTGTGCACTATTTTTAGATTTTTATTTCAGAAATACTCAGTTTTGTATTTTAGTTTTGTAATTAATGTTAGTTTTATTTCAGTGGTCATGTCTGCATAGAGTGCGTTAGTAGCTGATTGTGTGCATACTGACGGAAAAGTGTCTGGATGTGCACCATAATCTTTAATGTATTGATAATGTATTGATAGTTGATCAAGGCCTGTTCATGACTCACAGAAAGGCATTTTGCAAAAAACTAAAACTGTAAGGAAATCAGTTTCATTTTTATTTTATTACACTTTGCTTTGGAGTCAGACTCTTTAGTTTCCATTTAGTCTCAGTTTTTCCATTAGTTTGATCTTTGTTTGTTTTTTTCATTACAGTTCACAATGTTTTGTTCATGCTTACTTTTATACTTTTAGTTTTAGTTTCAGTTTGAGTCAACAATAATATTCTTGGTTTTTGTGCATGTATTCCTACGTGTATCCATGTGTGTGTGTGTGTGTGTGTGTGTGTGTGTGTGTGTGTTTGCACCTCCAGGGCAGGCAGGAGGGGGTGGAGATCGACCCCTGGGAGGATGCTGACTACAGCATTTACAGAGTCACGGATCGCTTCGGCTTCATGCAGTAAGTCAGTGCTGCGTTTGAGTTCGCAACGAGCCGTTTGCTGTCAGTTGATGACACTGTTTGGCAACCTGTCTTTGTACCTGATTCTGTTTGTCTCTTTCTCTCCAGTGAGAACGAGCTGCCAGCCCCGACTGCACATGAAGAGAAGGTGAGGCAGACAATGGAATCATCACAAAGTCCTGGGGCTAGGAAACAAGTCCTCCATGCTGGGGTGGAACTGGTGTCAAAATTTGTATCCCCTAAAACTGTCTAATGTAGAGCATGACAACTACCTCTTGGAATACGGCAGCAACTAATGATTATTTTCACTGTTAATTGATTATTATTATGTATTGATTATTTTTACAATCAACTGACTTATTGACTTTATTCTATAAGTTATCAATCTATCTGTCTATCGCTAGGTAGCTTTAATGGTACACGCTCTACAAGTTGAGCCATTAGGGTGTGCCATGTTTGGGATTTTTACTTAAGAAATTACAATTAATTATGATTTTTGTAACCCACAATAAATATTTTCAAAACATTGTGTTACTATTTGAAAAGCCACTAGTAGAAATAAAAAGATTGATTTTGTCATTTTCTTCCATGCATGTAATCAAGGCAAAGACACCACCATGGGAAACACAACCTTGGGGATGCAAATTTTGGCACAACACCTTGCAAACACATATAGTGTATGTGGTGCAGTCATCATAATTTGAGTAGAAATTTAAATGCACAAGGAAAGGTAATTTTTAAATTTTAAAATGCATACAGCCAAGAATAAAACTGATCAACAAGTATCTGGACAGCAGAAAACACTGCGACAAAACCAGCGATGGGACAAAACCGGTGACCCTGAGGAAGACTCAGGGAATGTTGGTGTGTCTTAACTAAAAAAAAATAATAATAATAAAGGAATACCCGTTTTGGGCAAAATACCCTTTTTCTGACCTAGCCAAACAGAGACAAGATGTTTGATACCATTTTCACCTCTGTACGTCCGCTGTTTCAATTCCTATGTCTAGCATTTCATGTTAGGGTTAGGCTTAGCATAAAGACTTTAAGTCTCTATGCTTAAAAGACTTGAAGTCTTTATGCTAAGCTAAGTACTTATGCTAAGTACTGGAATCATTAGCCTAGCTCCATCAAAGTGAAAAAATAAACCTTACAGCAGCTCCGTCACTTGACAGAGCTAGGCTGATGACTCCTGCAGATTTCAAGTCTTTATGCTAAGCTAACACAAAATGCTACCCATAGAAAAAGAACCAGTAGATGTACAGAGGTGAAAATAGTATTGAACATCTTGTCTCAGTCTGGGTAAGTTGGAACAAGGGTATTTTGCCCAAAATGTTCGAGTCTTCCATTAAGTAGGCTTTCACAGATTGGGAAGGATTCTTGACACAAGAAATGTCTATGGATAAAGAATGGGTACTATAATAATGCATTAAAAGTCAGAGGATTTTTTTTTTTTTTTTGTTAAATGTTCAATGGCCAATGTGAGTTAAAGGCTTTTAACTTTGTTCATTGCAACAGAATGCCTGGGATCTTTGATTTTTCATTAAATTTTAAACCAACTGAAGCATAACATTTGTCCCTGCATGTGTTTCACCATTTGAGTGTCAGTAGGGTGGATTTTTCATGACCAAACATCAAGGTTAGGGTTATTGCCAATAAATCAGGGAGGGAATTTCCCAAAGTATTTGTCTGACTGCCCAACCCTTCAAAGTTCGTACTGTGACTTTCATAACTGACCTCTCACGAGTTGTGTGTATGTGTGGGTGTGTGTGTGTGTGTGTGTGTGTGGTGATGAGAGCATGACATTCTCCATTACCAGAGAGCTGATCCTCTCCTAGCCTGGCCAGTGATCAGGCTTCTGGTCACTTCCTATTCTATCATGTGCTGTTTTTAATGGGATTAAAACCACATTTAACCATTTAACTAAAAAGCACTGACCCAGTAGACACACAGGCAAATGGAATGCACATGGTAATACAGGGGTATGCAGCTTTGTAGAAACTTTTTTAAGCTGCAATGTCCAACACGTTTCACTAACTCTACTCCTGTCTTCTTTGCAGCGGAAGCAGCTAGAGATAGAGCGAGTGGAGAAATGGCTGAAGATGGTGAAGAAATGGGATAAATACAAGAACAGTGACAGGGTGAGCATGCACCCACACATACCAGACCTGAGTCACGTGGTGATTGCAAATGCTTTTTTATTGTTTATTTTAGCTTCAGAGCCAAAATCTTTAAGCAGTTACAGAGAAGTATGTGAAAGTCCAGCATCTCCAAGTGGTTTGTGAGACTGTCTTGTAACCAAAAGGTCACAGATTTGATCCCCACCACTGCCAGTGTCATATCCATAAATTGTTCTGTAGCAAGACACTGAACCCTTACTTGCTGTACAAGAATGCACTCGGTCAAACTTTTGCTGGCACTGAGCAATTCTCCAACTTGCTGCTACACCCAAAGGCAGAAATCCCAGACACCACCAAACCTGTATCAGCTTTACCATGTTCTAAGGCTAATCTGGCCATCAAATTTCATGGAAATACATTCATAAGTGTTATCAGCTTAAATGACGGAGTGGGAAGGCAACAGTTAAGAAGAGCCTCCTTTCCCCACTAATTGATAAACTCTAGATTGATCCTGTCTGACCCTGTAATTTCAGTTTTCTAGTATGGGTATTTTCATAATTTTCAGAAAGTGACGAACCCAAACTTAAAGGACCGTAATTTTTGATAATGTTTTAGCTCATTTGTCACACTGCATGGCTACTTTACATTATTACACACTACACTGCAAAAAATCACCATTTTAATAAGTCATTCAGTCTCATTGTCAGTGTTCAAATCCTGGTCAAATGTCAAAAATCTGACAGTGGGTTGAGATAATCCTGCTTGTTTCCAGTGCTAATCAACTTGTTTCCAGAATTTTCTTGAATCAAGTCTCGTATTCATTATCCTAGTGGGCTGATCTGCCTTATTCTGCCTTGTTTCAACATATTTATACTTGTTCCACGAAAAATTCCTCAAACAAGTGAAACTGAATTGGAAAAAAGTGGGATTATCTCATCCCATTGGCAGATTTTTTGCCTTATTTTAAGACAAACAAGATTTTTAACACTAAATATAAGACTGAGGAGATTTTTGCGCTTAGGGTGTGAACACACATAGCATCTTTTTCCCAACCGCTTTTTCCCAGCCGTCTTTTTTACATGGAATCATATGGGAAGCAACTGCTTTGCGACCGCACTGCAGTCGCACTGCAGTTGCTCCTGAATAAGTGGGGGAGCCAGCACATTTTGAAGTTTAAGTTGTGAACAGCTGAACTTTTTCAGAAAAAGCACTCTAACGTCAACTGCTTTTGTATCAACCAGCCAATCACCATGAAGAATGTCAGGGTAGAGACTTAAATGTAAACAAACAACATAGAGATGTAGCAGAAAATGCTGGTAGAGAGACTTGTTTTGTTAGTAATTAAATATGTGAGCTATATGACATGTCCACTAAAAGACAGCTACTACAACCGCAACCACACACATGTAGTGTGAGACTGGGAGATTGTTGGGTATAACGTTATCCGGTAAGTATTTCACAATAAAGTTTTGCTGCTACAAATGCCGGCTAACGTTACCTGATAATGTTACTTAAGCCCTCGGTGTCTGCCTCTCAGCAACCGATTCGTAGTCGCGATTTATAAAGTTTGCAGAACATGTAAACAATATAGCTAACTAGCTCACCGGTAAACCGGTGAGCTGTGCAGGCCACGTGACTGGAATTATCAGCACAAAAAAGTGCTCTCAGCAGCGCTTATGCATGCCCTAATTTTTTTAGATGTTAGAATGCATTTTTCCTTCTGGGGCATTTGTTTCCATAGTGATGATACAAAGTTAAACTTCAAAACTCGAAATTTGAAACTCACTTGAAATTAGTAATCTGTCACAGTGATCATCCTGCTCAAATTAATTTTTGTTATGGTTACTTTATTGTTGCAGGTGATGATTTGAAAAGTTAAAGGAATGTTTGATGCCATTTTCACCTCTGGTCCATCCATTGGTTCGGTTCCTATGGGTAGCATTTCATGTTCGCTTAGTTATCTAACTTCTCCTAATACAACTCTAAAACGACTGCTGTAGACTTAGCATTTTGCCAACACAAAATGCTACCCATAGGAACCAAACTAGTGGACGTACAGAGGTGAAAATGGTATCAAACATCTTGTCTCAGTCAGGGTAAGTCAGAAAAAGGGTATTTTGCCCACAACGTTGGAGTATTCCTTTAAGTGCAGGGCTGCTGATGCGTTCACAAGCAGTTGGGAAGCTCCTATATTAGGGACTGCCAAGTTGTAAAAACACATTTCCTACTCAGCGGCCATTGTCACCAGTGTCACCATTAGAACTTTTTAAAATCATGAAGCAGCTAAATCCATATCAAAAAAAAAAAAAACAAGAAAAAAAAATGATAAAAAAAAGAAAAAAACGTGAATATAATGCTGTTTCACAGCTGACTTGGAAGGTTCCGATGCCGGAACTTCAAGCACAATGATCCTTTTGGAGTAAAATCCCAGTGTCTTCCAAAAAGCAGTCAGCACCAATGTCTTACAGGCATTACAGGATTTCTGGGTATTTAGCAGCTGCTTTTGGCTGCCAGTGGCTAGTAATGCCGGCCTTACACCAAATGACTTTTCAAGTGATTTCACAGTCGCAGACAAATTTCCAGAATTGGGAAAGAATCATGAGAGTCTTGGTAGAGTTGTAGTGCGCTCCCATAATCTCGATCATTTGGTGTAAGGTGGCAGTCTGACCTGTCACATATCAGTCTTTTTCTCATCTTGACGTTCCGATAAAATCAAACATGTTTAATATTATTGGGAGTCTTTAGTCTTGGCTCATGCAAATAGTGGCGTGCTCCAAACAGGAAGCAGTAGATAGTAATAGATGATAGTAATAGATGGGAGTTTTTATTTTTTGCATTGGGTCGCTGTGTCCACAGATGTGTGCACACCAAGGTAATAGGCCAGCAACACACTGTACCCTCAGTTGTGTGTCGAGAGAGAGAGAGACACAGACTGACTGACTTATATGGGCCGGTACGCATCCAGTAATTTGACATAAACTATGACTTAATACAATACCAGATAAAAAAGCACAGGCAGGGCTTTTCAATTTAAGTATAGACCTACATCAGTGACACCCTTCATCTACCATAAACAATCAAACTTGGGAAATTTCAAACTGACACTGAGTCATATAACCACCTCCAACTACGTAACCAAGCATTATGCATGGTAGCAGTTGAAAAAAACTTCTTACCATATGTCCCAGTCAAGCGTTAAATCCACCAAATCCCTCATGAGCCCACACGTTCTGTGTCCAGGTTACAGACCAAAGGTAACCGAGCTTTGCAGTCAGAATGGCCTGTCTGAGAAATTTATAATTTATTTATAATATAATTCATAATTTATAATCTCTTTTATTTATTTTCAACCTTTTTTAAAAATCGCTATTACCTCAATTTCTCACTATTGTCCAGTGCAGAAATTCCCTTACTGCACACACAAGGGCAGCGGTGGCCAAAAGCTGCTTCTGTGTCTGCTCCATTGTTCAACAGTTTTTCTTCCTGTAAATTTCTTCTTGTAAATTAAAATAATCTCAAAGGAATCTAGTTGTAGTCTTGCAATTTGTGACCCTGCACAATCCCCAGTCTTTGCAAAATCTTGAGTCCATGACTAAAAACTCTGTGACTTTGTCTTTAGATGTGACAGGGGGTCACACTTTAGTCTTTTCAAAGTCTTCTAGTGTATGGTAGGCATAAGTTGTCATAGTGTACCTTTACACTCAGTGGGCAGCCCATGCAAGTCAAAGCAAACATTAGGAATTATTTCTGACAGTTATTTGATCCAGGTCTGACACACACACACACACACACACACACACACACACACACACACACACACACACACAGAGTCACTCCTGCTTTAGTGCATGCTTTGTGCTGCATTTTTAAAATGTGAACATTTTTAATGGTTAATTTCTTAATTTTGGTGAATACCGTAGTAGGCAAAAAGTACGCAGTTAAATTTTCAGTGAGGTTTACAGTTTCACTCCTCTAAACCTCTGTGGTTTTCTTTACACAATGTTTCCCTCCTGTCTCCTGTCAGATGGTGAAGCGAGTGTACAAGGGCATTCCACT
>OMKZ01016449.1:0-21966 GCA_900302535.1 Neoniphon sammara
TTTTTCTTTCTTTTTTCTATTTCTATTGTTCTACAATGTTGTTCTACTGCAACTGACTCAATTTTTCCACGGGGATCAATAATATATTCTGATTCTGAAGACTTATCTTTCAGTTTTTGTTGAGATAACTTATATCATACTATTCAGTGATGTGACGCCTTAACCCACCCACTCCCTATATGTCAGAGGGCATATGTCATTAGGATTCTGGGCATTCCTATTATAGATGTTTCACTCCTCCAGCTTAAAGTAAGATCTGGCATGCCCCATCAGCCTGTCTGTCTGCCTGTCTGCCTGCCTGCCTGCCTGTCTGTCTGCCTGTCTGTTAGTTGTTGCTATGACCACAAGCGGTGCTTAGCAACCGTAAACCCTTGGCGCAGGCGCATTCTTCATTAATGATGCACTGTGGGATTGCAGAGTATTGACATAGCAACAAGCGAGAGACCCTTTCCGTTCTCAGTCCTGTTACTTTTTTGTTTGTTTGGTGTTAAAATAACGTCACTTTCTCAGGAAAACTTCGACTGCTGCCATGAATGAGGCAGTAGTGAAGAAGACCCAGGACACGCTGGGCAAAGTAATAAAGAAACCCCCACTTACGGAGAAACTGCTAAGCAAGCCACCGTTTCGATACCTACACGACATCTTCAGTGAGGTGAGTTTGAGCAGCTAACGTTAGCAAGCTAACTGGCAACTTAACTACCCCACAGCAACCCATGTTCGGGATGTTTTTGAAATTGCAAACGTCATTTGACGTTATTCGGTCGTTTTAAATCACGGACCCACATGCTAAACAGTTTAGGCTAACTATAACCAAAATAAGTGTTGTCTGAGAAGTTCATTTTCAAGTTACCAGCATGTTAGCTTAGCTTGGTTAATGCTGCATTAAGATCGTTTAATGTTAGCCAAGCTGACTGGGTTTGTATCTATTATTCTCAGTCTATCAAAAGGGATTGCCAGCTAACTAGATACTTAACGTGAGCTGGCCTACTGACTACCTTAATATTCTGGGCTAGCTTGCTGTGCCAGCGTCATGCCAGCAGCGTAGTGTTGTTGCTAGGCACGACCCGGAGCCCGCATAGCTACCAACAAACCAATGTAATTGGATGGTAAATGCCCCCCATGGTCAATTTAAGTGAGAGCTGCGTTCCATTGTCAGTGGGCTATACTTTATCTAACCATTAACTCACCATTAGCTGAATCATACAACATTAGCAGGCTAATGTCTGATTCTTCTTCGTCACGTTGAGATCACGGATGCTAAGGAGCTTATCTCTAAATGCAGCTGAGTTGTTTGATAGTAAAGTGAACCTCTTGTCTTGTCTTAACTCAATAGTAAAATATGTGATTCTTTGGTAGCTTGGATCAACACAGTAACCCACTGGTGGTGTTATTGTACACTATAGAAACCTCTAGTGTTTGCAAATAGTCCATCTACATGGAGTACTACATTGGTGGGGTGTACTATAGAACAATTCAGATAGTGTGAGGAATATCGTCAATCACTGGAATAAACATACTAAATATATTTAACTTTCAAACACTTTACTGTGTCTTAAAACATTTTGGTTTTCATCTCATCATGTGTTATCCTGTGTAGGAGAACCCACCCCAGTTGTTACCGAAAGCAGGTTAAAACAAGCAACATGATCATGTGTAGCAATATGTGCACGAATGTACTTCAGAATCAGAATCGCTTTATTCACCAAATGTATAATGTACACAGGAATTTGACCTGGTGATACAGCGCAGTAAGAAGTTAAAACCCATCTGTTCTTCGTGTACTTTTCTCTGAGTTGTGAAATGGGACACAACTTGAACGTTGAAGCGCTTTTTAGTTACAACATATATTAATTCAATGCAGTATAACATTTTGGTAAATGGATCACATAATGTAATTTGAATGCTGTTTTTGACTGTCAGGAGTAACAGCAGAGCAACAGCTTGATCATCCCACATGCATGGGTGGTCAAGCAGTGCTAGTGGGCAAGTCATATATCCAAAAAACCTTGCAGCACTTGAGTGCAATGTGTCACAAGCTAGCAGCTAGGAGGTTCTACAGAGATTGTTCAAGCAAACCAGAATAAAAGGAGCCGCTAGTTAACGCAAGCACCCTAGCAACATAACACCACCCCACTGGGAGAGAAAATTTGACATTTAAATAACAGTATAATTTAGGAAAAACGCGAGCAGATTTGGAGGAAAATAGCCTTGAGCCACCAATTCTGAATGAAAAAAATAAAGGAAAGACTACATAAGATCTGTCTCTCTCTAGAGAAGTCAGTAGCTGGCCCAGTCTGCTGTGATTGCACTGAGGTTGGTCACATTACTTTAATCATATTTAGTGGCTAAGGAACTCCCATTTAGTTTACATTCTGGCGATGAGCAATTTCTGTTGTAAATCAAACAATCTACACGAGAAGGCAATTCTTTTGTGACTGTTTAGTCCTGTGTGGAAACCTACCACATTAAGCTTACTATGTTGCTACACAGACACGCAGAGCCATTTGCCTTACATGGGTCAAGCACAGTGAAATCTGTATTGCTGTTCTAAACAGCAGTGAGGTGTCATCCTTTCCTCTAGTCTCATCTTTCACTGTAGACTCATGTATATTTGATAAAGTGAAGCATGTCAGCATGTGTGACTCTTTTTCTCGGATTAACAGTGTGTGTCTCACTGCAGGAATTAGCTATCCAATCCAGGAATCAGCTGGATTTTCACTATTTAGATGGAATTATTCAGTCCAGAGCTAGTCTGCTACAGCCAAAGTCATTTTCAAGCCCCTGTGAGCTAACTAAATTAGGATATGTCTATTTTGTTTTCCTTGAGCAGTAGTGCAGGACTTCAGAAAAAATACTTCTACTACAAATTAATTTTAACATGAATTACCTCTAGAATAAAAGACATGAGTAATAGTGTTTGATGTTTTATAAGTATCCAAACAAGAACATTGTTAGCACTACAGAAACAGGTAATAAGTGCTGGAACTGGTACAGGAAATAGGCACAGGAAATAGATACTGGTGTGTATCTGCAAAAAATACCCCAAGCACCACTGTTACATAGTATAAAATCAAATTAAGATAATTCAGAACTAAGACCTTGGTCTATAACATACACTTTTCAAACTTAATATGGGCTATACATCTTAACAGTGGTATTCAGTATGAACTGATAATTTCAGCAATATGAAATTCTCAGCAATTTAACTTGTCTGACAACTGAGTATGTTGTCTGTATTTCTCCCCACTTACAGGTGATCAGGACCACTGGGTTCATGAAAGGCTTGTATGGAGAGAATGACATGAAGTCAGATAATGTTAAGGTAAGCTGACCCAATCTGTGATTGCTATATAAGGTCCCTATCAGTCCAGTTGGCGCTCTGGCTCTCTCTGTTTTTTATTTTGAATACATTGGGCTACATGGAGTGCATGTTTGGATAGGAGCCTTTGAAATTGCCTTAACAGCTTGTGCATGCCAGTTACTTTGAGCCAATTTGGGCTGATGATTGCTGTAGTTACTTCAGTTAGAATCAATTAATGATATATTTTTTGCTAAGATAAATCATAAATCACAGTATGAGTTGGTTATAACAGTGAAAATAAATTATATTGCATAGTTAGCTGTCCTGACATCCTCTTATGAAGCCAAGGAAGAACCAATTGTTACTGTGTCTGTCTGACCTGATCGGGATCCCCAGGGGATTGAAACGTTGTCCATTAATCAGTGAAGGTGTTTGTGGGTATCACACAGTGTGTGGACATATGGCAATTCATATTTTCACTAATATCTAATCCAGGTACCTGGTGTACCTGTATTTCCCACACGCAGGGCTCTTGGGGCTCTGTGTGACTAAACAGAGCCAACTGAGATCACAGTAAGCAGTGTGCAAGGCAAAAAGCATTACACACAAACGAACAAACACACAGATCCTGGCTTTTGGAGGGCTGCTCCGCCCAAGCACCTAATAAAGTTAAAATTATATGTGTTAAGTAGTTATAATAGTTTAGCATAAAGGGATGGATTTATAGTTGCAGCCTTGTTTCATAAAACAATAGTGCATTACTTCAGATTGTGCTGGCAGCTGCATGTTACAGTGCATTTGTGATTAGCCATGTGATTTATTTATTTACTCAAACCTCAGTTTATCCAGGCAAAGTCAACTGAGAGTGCTTACTCTTTAATAGCTTTTACACACTTGTCATTCATACAGTTCCATGCATGCACCTCTGGGACACAAAGGTTTTCTACTGTTTGGCACTGAGCAGCTTACCTCAGCAGCTGGGAGTTAAATGTCTCAAAGCTCAAAGCCACCTTGACAACAGTTGTTGAAGAAAGTTGGATCTGTTACTTATTCAGTTTCCTCATCCATCCAGCCTACTGCCTCCCTAAAACTGATATCAGAGTCCATTAGCAGACAATTTTCTCCCAGTGCAGAACAAACACTTCTTCATTGCTACTCCTTGGATTATAGTGTTCCCCTCTTACAGACACTTATCTGTCACTGTGTGTTCACATGTGTCTGTGCAGAATATGTTTGCGTGTTCTAAACAGCAGCCCTTACCTGAGTGTGAGAGCACAAAGTGTGACATGGTACACTCTGTGCAGGTGTAGGTTTGGATAAGGGTAACCCTACACACTGCCTGTGTGATACTTACACTGTCTGAACCCGTGGATCTGGCAGGGCAAGACTGAAAGGTGTCAGAACTCAGAGCTGCTGCCTGGGAGCTGACCCCAAATCACTACTGGGTTAGAGGAAGCCAGGCTTGACAGAAGGATAACTTGCCTTTCGAGAAATGTCAGTATTTGACACAATACATTACAACTTAAAATGTAAGTTCCAAAAACTGCATAAGTATATTTTTGTCAATATGGCATTTAATATTGTTTTTAAATACTTGTGGCACCTCACTGTGTTCCTGTCAGGAGGTGTAACGAGTACATTCATGACTGCATATGTAGTAGTGGGCCCCATAAAATCTGCATATTTTATAGTTTATATTGGATGCTTTCTTCAAAAATTTAAATTGTGTTGCTCCTTTAGCGTTTCTGCAGACTTCATAGTTTTTCAAACAATATGCAGATAGGCCTAAGCGCTTCTGTGGGTTTTGTCATAAAACAACAAGATAAAATGCTCTTTGGTGAAGGGATAGTCTCAGTAAAACATGTAACAAAAAACTCCACTTCTTTGAAGAAATAGCCTTTATTAAAACAGCTCATTTGAATATTCAAAACAACCACGTTTCAGCTGTAGCCCTTAATCTTTAATATTCAAGAGGTGTTGTGTTGGAGGTTTTTGTTACATGTTTTGATAAATTTGCAATGAGAAAAGTTGTTCTGTAATTCATTTTCCTGCTGAAAGGACTTCTCCATTCTGTTGTTTTCGATTTGTTTTGTTTTTTGTTTTTATTTATTTACTGACCTAAAAAACACATTTAGCTTGAGTAAAATATTTGAGGATATCACCAATAAAGTCTTTGTTTTTTACAATTGCAGCCGTCATAATACAAAGCTGTCAGGGCAGATAAAGCATGATGTACTTGAGGTGTGCCTGAGGTTCAGGCATGATGTGTAAGATGAGAAAGGGGATAAAACGAGGTCAGGCACCTAGCAAAGCTTTCACACCTGATCCCTCTGCTGATGTGATAGACAGAGGTGGGAGGTAGGGAGCCATTGGCACCCCTATATCCCACTCCTAATGCTGCAGTACAATGTGACATGAACAAGGGATGCATGCATTTGATATTTCTGTTCCCCACAATCTTTCTTTCGTGGCTGGTTAGACCCATGTGCACATTCTCCACGTCTCCCACACACCCCAGACACACTGTGCATTTTACTCTTTGTCTGTGGGTACACATTTCTTTTGAATATGATTTTGAGATGGGATAACAATTATACTGATCGGATTAGAGTTTTATACAATTACACTGATCACTCTTGTGTGACTATATTTAAGTCCTCCAACGCAGGTAGACAGGGGAATGTTTTTGCAGTGGGCATGGGCTCATATTAAAAGGCATATTACTGCCAAATGTACTTGCATAACACCATCAAACTTTGTGGGATATGTAGGATATTTCATGTCCCATTTCAGGTGCAGTCATAAAAATGTGCGCATCTTCTGATGTGAAACAAGTTGGTAATGGAGCATGGAAGAAATTATTAGCTTTTGGTGGAAATCCAACATGTGGAACTGGCATAACTTGACAATTGCATAGTGTTGCTGGAAGAATGCGCTCTACTAAATGTCATCTACATTGCTTGTGTGGGCATTGTGGTTGGATTGCATCAAGATGATGCAGAATTCCAATCAGAATGTGAGCCCAACCCATCTGGTTTTGAGGATCCAACAGTGATAATTAGCCCCAGATACTACATGAAAATCTCACGAGTTCATGTTTCACATTTGAACTCCCTTTTATCTCATCTCAAATGAGATATGAGATAAGGTCAGGTAACACCAGGCTAAGTTATAATAGCAATCTGAGCAAATTTTTGTGTGTTCACTCACTGCTGCTTAATGCATCCTGGTTTGACTTGGTTGTAAAAACAGTATTGAAATTACCAAGTGCAACAATAGCCTTAGACACAGATACAATCCTACTGGCTGAAAATCATGCTATTATCAGTGGCCTAGCTACCTACCACTTGCTCTCTAAAATACTAATCTACTAATAATAATCTCTTAGAAAGTTAGATCAGTGTTGTTCTAGAGGTCTAGAAATCCCCTCGGCAGGTGCATGCAACTGAATAGAAATGTAACAGAAAAGGGATTGACATTGCAAAGGCCAGGTTGATATCAGCTGTTACACAGAAGGGCCAGGTAGTTGCACCAGATACAAGCCCTCATGTTACACAGCTGGCAGGTTTCTCAGATACAACATGCTGATACACTAGAAGTACTGCTTAGCTGGGTCATTGTCTGGGTGTTTGTCTGGGCTATGGCCTATTTTTGTGCTTGCATGTGAGTTATTTTCATGATAGAGGACAGAATGAGGAGTATATGCACAATATAAAATTCAAAGGAGGTATAAAGACTTCTCCGCCATCTCTGTCTACTTATTACACCACAGTGTTGCCCCAAACAGGATGATGTATCACAATAATTTTTGCTTTGATTGCTGGATTTTAAGTCTAGAAAGCTAACAATTACACCATGGGAACATTTTAATGAGTTCAATGTAACTGCAATTTTTTTAGGACTAATGCTTAATTACATTTGTGGCTTTGAGTAGATTAGGTTGGCCAGATCCATTTTATAGAAGCTTTAGTAGGAGAGGAGGGAGAGTTCTGAACCTGCCCACCAACAAAACAAGAGACTGCCATGTGAATTGAAAATCATCCTGCTACTAGCTGATGATTGTCATCCAAGCTCAGCAACTAAGGCTTGACCACTTTTTTTTTAAATAAAAAAATACATGCAGGGAAACTTGATAGGGCGTCAGTCTCTGTACAGTTTCCATAATGATTAATTTCCATTACAGTTGCCGCATTGATTGTTTTCACTGCTAACACTAAATAGTTCATTTTTGTTTTTAGTTTTTTGCATTTTTTTAATTATTATTTAATGTTATTTGGCATGAACATCCCTGCATGCTATACTACTCAAAAATAGTTCTGGTACAGTTCATGCAGCTTTTTATGAGTAAACAATTTGTGTCTGGAATTTTTTTTTTTTAAGATCAACAGAATCATCATTGGTTGTCACATTTCCAGCACATTTTAAAGCCAGATTCCTCTTGTAATTATCATACATTCTCACTGCCAACTATGCACACCACATTTGGATAGTCACAGAAATTATGTGAAAATATAGTAAAATGTAGTGTCCCAGCTCACTCATCACACGGAAGCATTGAATGTTTGGGAAAAAAAGCAAAATTGAATTTGTATGTATTATGTCACCTGTAGAATTGTGCTGCATGTCATTTTTGTTGTATCTCTCTGTGTCTCTCTCTCTGTCTCTCTCTCTCTCTCTTTCTTTCTAGGATAAGGACTCGAAGATCGCCTTCCTCCAGAAGGCTATAGACGTGGTGATCCTGGTGAGTGGCGAGTCCTTGACAGTCAAGCCAGCACGCATCGTGGCTGGTCATGAGCCTGAGAAGACCAATGAGCTGCTGCAGGCCATTGCCAAGTGCTGTCTCAACAAGGTCTGTCTGTCCAGAAAGAAAGACTCAAAGACACACTCACAGATTTCAGTAGCCTAGGTCTTAGAGCAGTGGATTTTTTGACTAGAATCCTTAGACTAGGAAAGTGAATTAGAAACACTTTCACTTGCACCCTTAACTCCCATTTGCTCCAGTTGACTGCTAAATAGTTAACAACAGAAAACTGCAATGCTCAGCCGCTTCTATTACAAATGTGTATAATTCTGTGAAAGTGAAGCTATCTGTTTGCTGCCTTTGGAGATCGGTGATATGCAGGAGGGTATGACATGATGGAAGAAATCTAAACAGTCCTACTCTCAATGTTTTACTGAAGTTGTAATATAGCTTTACAGTGCAAGCATTTGGCCACACGTACATACATTCTCACTCACTATTTCATTGACCAACTTGTGTATGCTGCACTATTTGCATTGGACACAGCAGAAACACATGCAGTTATGAGACTACATAAATTCACATTCACTTTATTTTTATGTAAGACCGTGATACTCTTGGGAAAATATTCAAACTCCAGGGAGATCTTTGAAATTTTCTAATTGAACTCTGGGGACAGAGTGTAAACAGCTGAATTAGTGTTTGGAGGATCGTTGTCTTTAAAGACTTAAAGTACATATAGTGTATTGGAAACTAGGCAGGATGGTGTCGTGTCATGTAGAAAACACTTGACTATTCAAATTTGTTCCCTTCAGAGACTCCTTTAACCTTTCGCGATTTTGTTTTCTTCATGGATTAGATATCATATGCAACATGAATGAGTTGTTTTGAAAACATATCTGATTACAGTTGTATTTCAGATCCTATCACTCTGTTTTAACTTGTAGAACTTGAAAATATTGAAAACTTACATGAGGATGTTATTCAGTTTTGAAAGATGTAGTCAAGGAAAACTCAGTGTGCTGTTTTACAGTAGTTGAAATAAGGCAAGCCAATTGGTCCATGTGATGTGTCCATGCTTAGTGATAATTACCATAAATAATGTCGAAAATGGTATTGGTCACTAGGCTAACTCCTTTGGTGACATGTGGTCTCGTTAGTGATGTTTATTGTCTGTTCTTATTCTGTATCTTTATCTTGTGTTCTACTTTTAAGAACTTCAGATGTCTAAAAACTCTTTGGTAAATGTACCATGTACATAGTTGCCTCATTCTCAGTTTATGATACATTATTGATCTTTTAAGGGGAAATTCTTTTTGGCTCACCACCACAGGGAGATCAAAGTGCAGGGTCAGCTACAGAATAGCACCCGTGGACCAGGTTTGCTGTCTCACTCAAGGACACTTAAGAAGTGTAGATGGTTTTCAGCATGGGGTTTTAGCCTGAGCCTTCTATTTGAAGGACAGTCCTACACACTGCCCTACATACTCATAACATTGATGACCACCCATTCATATAATACTATAACATTAAATAGAATGGCTCTTCTGCCTTTGCTCTCTAGCTCTCCAGTGAGGATGCAGTGAAGCGAGTGCTTGCAGGAGACAAGGTGGACGCCAAGACCAAGGCCAGCACCTCCAGGTCCCAGGACAAGGAGAACAGGGAAGGGCGTGAACGTCACCGCGACAGAGAGGTGAGGAGAGAGGTGAGGAGCCTCAGCCCAGGTTTATCAACTCATTCAAAGCATGAATGTTGAATGTGTCCTATGTGCTGTATGGTCCTTGTATGAAGGAAGCTGATTTGTGATAAGGCACAAATTAAATCACATATTTTCAACACAAATTTTGATGAAACAGATTCACATTTTCTTTGTGTGAATGTAATGAGGCACTGGTTTGGGTAATATTGTGTGTGCTGAGATGAAAATTAATTTCATCACCAGCAGATTTCACAATTTTACCAGTGTCCTTGGTTTTAAAATAAAAGGCGGTATGTTTCTACAGAAGTGGCTAGTAGGATAGATAAACTTCCGAGCCACAGACAAAAATTAGTCAGCATTTAGCAGGTGGCTGGTGTTAATTTCCTACCCTGTGTGTGGGTGTGAACTGTTTCAGGAGAGGAAGGAAATCACAGAGCGCAGCGGGAGCCGGGACCAGAAAGACCCGGATCAAAACAAAGACCATGAGAGCCGAAGGAGAGAGGGAGAAAAGGAGCACCACCGCGACGGCGAACGCTCTGATAAGCACCATCGCAGTGAACGGGACCACGCCAAAGACCGCGACAAGGACAAGAGCCGCGACCGGGAGCGAGACAAGGACAAAGACAAAGGACGGACAAAAGACAGGGACAGGGAGAAAGACAGAGAGCGGGATCGAGAGAGAGAGAAAGACAGAGAGAGGGACAAAGACCGAGACAAGATGAGAGATAGGGATTCTTATAGAGATCGAGACCGCGAAAAAGACAAGGAAAAACGAAGAGACAGAGACAAAGAGCGGGAAAAAGACAGAGAAAGACACAGAGAGGGTGAGGAGAAGAGCAAAAATCTGGAGAAAGGCGATAGGAAGGTAACGCCACTGAGTACTAATCCCACACATAACTGGATTGTCAGCCAAAGATGCCATTATTTAAATTCTCAGTGTATGTGTATGTGTCTGTGTGTGTGTGTGCACGTGTGTATATATGTTTAGACCAGAGTATCAGAGCAAACACAGCAGAAGCCAAACCCTGAAGAACTCAGCAAAACAGCCAAACCTGGACCAGCAGTAAGTTCTCTCTTTTCTTGTCTGCAGTTCTGTCATGGTAGAGTTTACTATAGGTTAGTTCAGTACTACTGAACTTCTACTGAAATCTACTGAACTTTTTCACTTTGATTTATTTATTTATTTATTTATTTATTTATTTATTTATTTATTTAATCCGCTCTTCTTGTTTTGAGAAGTAGTCGTTGTGTCTTTCTTAGTCATTAAAGTTGGTCATTGATTTCACATGTTTTCTTTGGTCATTCATGTTTTCAATATTTTAAATAGTTGAATATTGAAAGTTGACATTCAGTTCCTAATGTCATGCTTCTTATCCTCGGAAGGAATCAGACCCAGCTGAAGAGGTATCCTTCCCTGCTAAATCACAATCAATAGAAATTTAGATTTAGACATTTAGATTGTAATTACTGGTAATACTAGTGTGTAGTGGCTGTTGCAACTGCCTGGTGGTAGCTGGCTTGGTTTAATGCGAGATATGGCTGGATCTAATTTGAGACTTTGGAAAATAACATTGCCTTTAACTGACTTTGGCTTTGGTTTCTGCTATTGCTTTATTTTGTGTGTAATTTATAGATGTGGCTACTTAGTGGTTAGCCTAATTCTTTATTTCTTTGCCTGTATAGCCAGCAGAAATGGTTGAGAACCAGGTAACAAGTGATTTTCTTTATAATAGTATATAGAGGAGTAGAAGTCTTCTCTGTTGCCTCTCAAGTGCATTTCTATCCACTTTATTCCCCACTTCAAAATTCTGTAGTTTGCACGGGGATATGCGTGTCTGTCTGTGTTTCACAAGAAAGATGAGTCAGTATGTCTGTTTGAGCTGGGGCTTACGTTTACTATACCTTAAGCTTACCTGTAATAATACACATATGCATACAATTCATGCAAACTTGTCCTTCCACCATTTTTTAAAACTGTTTCTGTCACTTCTGTCTTAAGGATGACAAGGTTTCAGTAAGGTAGCATAATAAAAGGCTGTGCCTTTTATTATGCTTTTTTTTATGTGCCTGATGTATTGCCTTTCATTGCCTATTATCTAAAAGTGTCTATTTTTTCATTTCCCTCTTTCTTGCAGTCTGACAGTCCAGCCAGAATACCTCGGCCTTCATCTGCCAAAGGGCAGAGGCAGAGGCCCAAAGTTGGAGCTCAAGGTAAAGCTGTTGACACCCCTTTCTACCTTACCCAGCACCTAGAGTATCTGGCACCTCTGACATAGTCCGTAGAAATATAATATGTTGTTGCTGCATCCGTGATTATTCTCTGATACACTGATAGAAGTTTTTTTAGGACATACAAATTTATTTGAAGGTTGGTAGCTTTCCATGTACGTTCTGATTATCTATTAAAATCATGAGCGAGTTCCTCAGATGGAGGTAGGAGTGGTTTCATCAGGATTACTGTTGGTGTCAGCAATGGAAGCACCACATAATTTATTACATTTAGTAAATGAAGATTATGAAAAAATGTCCAGAATAGAATATCCACTGAAAGGGTCATTTTCCTTCCTTCCTTAATATTTGTTATTTTACTCTTACTTTTTCTTGTCCCTAAATGTTAGTGCTTCACACAGTCAAACAAAGCTTAGTCTATTTATGTTCTCTCCTCTACAGATGAATCTGACAGTGAGGGAGGTAAGTGTCTCTCTTTCTCACTCAAGTACAGCAGACATTGTTACAAATGTGTTATCAAAGCTTTGTGCCAGGAGGAATACTGATAAATTGACTGATATAACTAAACTTTGATTAATAAAGTAGAATATAATCACTCTATTTTATTCTATTCTATTTTATTTTATTATTCTATTTTATTTTATTTTATGTATATTGTATATACGTTTTCTTGAATGCTAACATGTCTGTTAGCTAACACGGGGTTGCAACGCAAATTTCATTGACATGTACATGTTCACTGACAATAAAGGCAATCTTGAATCTTGAATCTCAAGATTCAAGCTCCTCAGTGAGACAGTGAGTGTAATCACTCATTAAGTGATGGAGTAACTCACTCAGTGATGACTGGCAAAGATCTTGTTGGTTTAAACATTTGAGTGTTGAGCTAACAGCTAGTTATTGTCGTGCTTTCACAGATGGAGATACGCCGACCCAGAGGCCCGTTCCTCAGGCGAATGGAGACGCCTCAGACTCGGCAGTGCCATCCCACATGGCCCCCAGGTCTGAACACTCAACACTCAACACTCAACACTGAGTGACTGTACACGTATGCTCTTGTGAGGTGCTGTAGGCTATGTGTCATACTTTGCCACTCATGTACACAAAAAACAATTCACATTAAGTATTTCATATCTTGTTTTCAAGGTTTTATCTCACACATTTACATTTACACTTTTGATGATGATTATAGAAGTACTGTATGTGCACAGCCAGTGTTTCTTGTGTTTCTTTGCATCAGTGTAGATAATTTTGGTTTGTTCCTGGGTCCATTCCAGGATCACTTGTAATAAGTGTGGTGGTTAAAGAAATGTTCTAATTTGGTTATACTGTATATATGAACATATAATCTATGAACAACTGTGTTTTAATTACATCTGCACTAAGCATAGCTGGCAGGGGTGTCATAATTAATGGTATTTACATGTCACAATGATAACTCAGACTGTTTTTATACAGTTTTGAAAAAAAAGTTGCCGGTTGACTGGGACTCAGGTCAGGACCCTAGCTGTCAAATTTTTCATTTTTTATTTTTGTTTTCAAATCAGTCCTCAAAGTCTACCATATGATAATGTAAGCAGCATATATACCAAAACAGCATGTGGCAACAGTGTAGTATCTCTCTGAGTGCATTTTTAGTTTAGTTAGTTATTTTAATTGGTTACAATTGGTTGGTTGGGCAGGCTGAGTGTTAAGGCCAGATGGGGAATTTTCATACATAATCAGTACTGAAGTTGCAGTCAAAAATGAAAACCGATAAATGATTGCCAAAGACTCAGCATTTCCACAATCATCTTGGCAATCGAAACAGTACAAATCGAACTATGTTACAGCAATTTAAGTCTTACTGTAATTTTGAGTTCTTTTCATTCCAAGAGGTCCTTACAATCTGATCGAATCAATTTAACTGCCTCAAAATGAAGGTTTGGAAAATCAGAGACAACACAGAACTTGGCTTGTGAAACAACCTGAAAATTACTCTTAAAATGACAAGCATTTTTTGCTCTGAAATTTTTTGTCGGTGTAACAACTTATTTCAGTATATCTGGCCCTTCTTTCCCACAGCAACAGGCGGATACCACGGCCTAGCAGTGCTCGTCCAGCCCCTCCTCGGGTCAAGAGACAAGAGAGCCATACAGATGTGATCCCAGCCGAGAGGTGACTTCACAACACATACTCTATAATAGTCACGAATGTCATAGGTGTTATTTATGCTAGTGAGGAGAACTCTAGCTTCCTCTCACTGAATCCTTCTTCCAGTCTCAAACCCTGAGTTTTGTTCCTGCTAGAACAAAAGATGGATCATTACTGATCGAACCAAATGGAAAGTACACTCTGGATTTTGTCCAAAATATAGTGCTTGTCATACTGGAGCAAACCTAGCCAACCAGCCAACAGTTTCTTTGTCCACAAATGGCACATTATTTTCCACTATCAGATGCAACATTAGATTTGAGTTAGAAAAACAAGGGATCAAGTTGTCTGTCTGTCTCCCAGGCTGGCCAGTGCCAAACCCTCAGCACCAGTCATCATGGAGGGGAAGAAGCTATCTGAGGATGAGGAGGATGAAGATGAGCAGTTTCTCGTGGAGGAGGCTGCTCCTCCACCCCCAGACATGCCTGAGATGGAGCTGGTAAGTGGCCAGATATTGTCCAACACCAAGTTGTTCAAATACCATGAAAAACGTGAGCCTGGTATAGTTATCTCCCAAATTTTTTTTGGTTGCAGGAGCCCACACAGGAGCTAGATGGTGAAGAGAAGCACGGTACACAGCCATATTTTTCTTTTTTGTCTTTATTTGTTTTCCTCTTATTGAGTTTTGGTAAAAGCATAATTTCCCCTCTCCTTGCAACTTGATTAGGCCAACTGATGGTCTGAAGAAATTGTTCACTGCTCCTCTCTTTGTAGGTGCGCTTGTGAAAAAGATCCTTGAAACAAAAAAAGACTATGAATCATCACCATCCTCCCCCAAGTCTAAAGAACAGGTAGGTACAACCCTAGCAGTAGTTCTTATCCACCTCCACCAGAGGGCCATATCAGCCTAGCCCTTTCTCGATTATTCCTCCGCTGTGACTCAGAGCTCACATAAAGCCTCTCCATCAGTGTTACAAACTATTCTTCTTGTAAAGTCTGCTCCCTTGGGCCAGGTTTTGACCATGTTGCAAAGCCCTGAGCCGCACAGGTTATTATCAAAAGAAAGATATTAGCAAATGGAGTGGAGAGGTGTAATTGCAATGCCTTGAAACCCACAAAAAATGTTCCCTTTCAGTGAAGCTGAAGGACTAATAACAGCCAAACAAGCAAGTATGGCCTCTAACAGACCACACACAATTGACACACACATCAAGATGTCTGGACCAAAAGTAATCTTGCTTTCTAGAGTTGCACCATATCTTAAATGTACTTAAAAAGAATCTTGATTATAGGTTTCTCTGCTTCACTACATTCAATCTTTAGCGTCTAGGGAACTAGCTTTTACAGCATTGTTTAGACTGTTCATTCTCCCTTGCCACGTGCAGGCTTATGACAGCAATAGGTAATTGCGGAAAACTGTCCATGCACAACCAATTTTTCTGACAGTGAGGTTTTAAGCCCCGCTATAGTTTGTGGCTAAATATGCTCCATTGAAAACAATATGCACATGATGGACTGGTGTTCCAGTAAAGTTCCTTGAATCTCATCTCTTCTTGGTCCCCCAACTGTAAATGCTTGGCAACCACATTTTATACTCGATAGATTTTCGATGACAATGACTCCCCCACCCCCATTCCAAAGTGACATTTTGCTGCGGTTGCTCATCAATTCCCATCTACCAGCTTTATTTTCTTATCAGCCGGAGAGCGAGTTAGAGCTCTCCACCATCATCAGTATTTGGAGTGTGAAGCTTGCAGTCTGGTCTGTACTCCAGTGGTGTGGGGTGGCGTACACAGTGTGCTTTGGGTGGTCTTCTCCTCCAAAGCATATTCTTCTTTCATCCCTGCCCAGCTGACCACCATGACTCTGATGGATGCACTGTTTTGGCCTGTTGCTCATGCAGAAAGGTCCCTAGTCCATCCCCTTTTAACCGTGACCTCAGCACCCATCCTTCATCACTTACTCTGGCAAGGCTGTCAGAACTAAGCCACCAATGATGAACCGAAATAGCTTAACTGAATAGTTTTTGGTAAAACCAACATTTATTCTGGCTTTGCAAGTTTCTCTAATGTAATTTCTGCTCATCACTATCCACCTCATGAAATTTTCATCTCTTAAATAAGAGAATTTAACAAGATTTTTTAAATATATAAACACCACACACACACAGTCTAAAATAGCATGGCTCTTTGGTTTAGCCTGAGCACAGCCTTATAGGTTTATCCTAATTTGCGTGATGCAGGCTCCTCAGTTTTCAGGGGTCTAAAGCCCTCATTTCAGGGTATCCTGTATGGCTGCATTGCCAGCTTGGAGCACTCTACCTTTCCACACTCTGAATGGGAGGTACGTCTACACATAGGAACTGTTCAGTCCCCCCCACCACTCAACCATTATTGCCCTTGCCTCATCAGCTGTATAAAGGACTATAATGACTTCCTTCCTGACATGAAAGGGTGGAGGGGTCAGTGTAATGGAGTCGTTTCTTTCTTGTAATTATGGTAAAACATAGAGGGTTAAAAATGTAAATATTGAGCTTCTCCATCCTATGTGGCATGGCAGGTTTAAAATTTCAGCGGGCACAGTTCATGTTTTTTTAAACACTGACATTTATCAAAACACTGTGACTTTTAATGAGTCACGATCCCTTTGATTTATGATTGAACTAAAAGTTCTGTCCAAAAATGTTTGGATCATTTTGTACACTTTATGGAAATCCAGTCTCCAGCTTATTCCTTTTGTAACTTCTGCACTTTGTCATTTATGCCTCCCTGAATTCATTTTGCTATTGTTAATGCCAGTGCCTGCCTGCCGCATAGCTGCACTGATGTAAATAAAAGACATTTTTGAACAGTTGAACTGATTGTATTTTGCCATATCCCTCCACATTGTGTGTGACCAAAGAATTTGCTGTATATTTATGGGGACGACCTTCCTCATGACCCCTCAGCGCAATTGTATATTATTCCAAGATACTTCTCAGAGGGCGTCTTTCTATTTAGACAGAATCTGCCCTTTGCAGCAGCTGCGTTTTCATAAGAATTTTTTGTGCACCCTTTTTCCCTTTTCTTTACCCCCGTCAAATTAGCCTTGATGAAGGTTTGTAATGTATAAATAAACCCTGTGGCACACAAATGGATGGCTGTTGAGTGAGAGTCACGGAGGAGAAGGGCCAGAATACTCTCTGCAGAATCGTCAGGAAAATAAATACTCCTCCCTGCAGGCCCCTGTGTCTTCATAAACATCCAGCGTTTTTGTGGAAACGTAAGGAAATGACCCCGTGGCATTCCATTAGCCATATTGCTTTTGTAGAGGCCATGTCGACATATCAGAGGTATTGGGGCAGGTTTATGAGGAATACTTGAAGGAAGCACGATCTGATATCATGCCAGACCTCAGCTTTGACAGCACAGTTTGATTGTAATTATGAGCATGGATTATAACGAGAGGATTCCAAGCCTACCATCTTCAAATCCTAAAAAATTGCCAAAGCCTTGCCTCTCCCTAAGAACTTGTCAGTGACAAACAACCCTGCTTTTTTTCAATAATAGGATTACTTATTGTCAGTTGCTTTACAGTGAAGTGACTGCTTGTCCCCTAGAGGTTTCCCCTCAGTTCAGCTCAGGGCCCAGGTTGGTGATCTCAGCTGTCATCCCAAGGGGCTACAGTGACCTTGTAACAACATCCTGTAACCTTCCTAGCCCTCAGCTTCTCTCCTCACCTCACTGACTCTCAGCTATTTTTATGATCTGGCTGGACTTTTGTATGGCCTTTTTTGAAAAATAGCGAGGAAGCCCTTCACTGATTCTCATCCTGTAATGCGTTGCTCCCTGGCCCAGCTCTGAGACCTTCTTTGGGAACACTAAAAAACTATAAAGGTGTCTCCAAATCGACACCAGTAGCCAGGAGGAGGATTATTTCCAGACGTTTCATGTTGTTTCCTCTTCCTGCCTCTATATGGTCTTCATTAATCTACTGCATCCTCTGACCAACTATAGTTTTTCTCATATTGGTGATCATTAGAGCAATTCACTTAAGTTTCTTCTTACTGTCTTCAAATATAGGAAAAAGCCTCTGCCCTCCCACTAAGCTTAATGTAACCATATGAGCTTGCCATGCATGTGTAACAACCTATCACTTAACTTAATTGTAGTCAACATGGCTCTCATGATTTCTAAATTTGTCAGTCAGCCTCTTATTCTGTCCAAGAGGAAGTTGATATGTCAATGAATGGATGAATGGGGCTTCTCTCACCATGATGGAAGCTGCTCTTGTACCATGAACTAGTCCAATGATGGCTAAATGAATGCTTTCTTAATTAATGATACCCAATACCCAAGAGGTTGCTAGGCTGCTGACAGGTTCCATGCATGCAACCCATTTTTCTTGTCAAAGGCTACTTTGAAGAATGTTTTTCTCTCGCCTCTCAGCAGGTCCCTATAACCACCCCATAAATCAAGTTTTGCATGCATTTCCTAATTTAGCTGATTAGGCATGTGATGACTACAGTAGATGAATTCCACATTGCAGTGTACCTTGCAGTGTTGCAAGTGTGTTCATGAGGAGTTCAGCCTGTGCAAAAGGAAGAATTCAATTCAAATGCATTTATGAAGCACTTTTTACAGATTCATTGCAAAGAATTTTGCAGAGCAACAGAGGACATAAATACTGATGAAAACAAGATTAAAAGGAAGAATGCAACACACCACAGATTTCAGGAACATTTCCTTGCAGACAAGCCACCTGTTCTTGCCAGCATTGGCCAGAGGCTGCTCTACCTTTCTCACTACCTTGGGCTTCTATCACTCTCTGAGATAATGGGAAAACCTGCCCTTCTTCATCCTTTCTCACCTCCCCTCCTCCTTGTCTTCCTCCTCCTTGGTCACCACATTCTAAACAAATATTTTTCTGGGATTGGGGTGAGAAAAAAGAAAACTAGGAGCATGCTGGACTTCTAGTCCCCAACAGAGGCTTCTATAAAGTAGTGATTTATGTCTACCCGGACAGAGTGCGCACAAACCGGGGGTCGTGTTTTCACTCCAGGATTTTTTATTTTCCAACAGAGAGGGGGAGGGGGCTGAGGCAGCAAGGGGACGGCAAATAGAGTGAAGCCACGGGTCCTGTCTGGGCTATGCAGGCCAAACCACAGCCAGGCAGGCCGAATGAGCCGTAGAGTGTTTGTCTAGCTGCAGGGTTCACAGCGCCCAGTGGAAAGCCACCCACCTTGCTAGGGGACCATCAGGCCAAGGCATTTTCAACCCTCACACTCTTATGCCACCACTAAGCTATAAAAAAAGAGAGAGAGGTCTTGTCAGAATTTTTTGCTAGCTTCCTGAAAGGAATGAACCAGCACAGATGTTTGATGTGATTTCTACCGTGGGGTCCTGTCTAGTCAAGTCGCCTTTCAACGTTGAAATTACCAAACTGTTTGGTTTGTGTTAAGAGATGACTTGATAAGGCAAGCAGTCTGCACTAATATGCAGCCAGCAATGCCAAGCATGATATGTGGCCCGCAACCCCAGTGGGCTGCATGACACATGGCGTATTTTGAAGAGGAAGTTGTCATTTAGTTTACACACTGTCCCAACTATGATTTCTGCTGCCTCATGGAAGCAGGTGCTCCCATCTGTGGGGCCAAATGACATAAATTGGACCAAGAGTTGAACTTGAAAGGGAGCATAAGTGTAGTAGTTGTTACTCAATACTGTAGTAAAATAACCTCACTGCCACAGCCTGTTACTAAAATAAACAAGGCTTCAAGACCAAGAGTGTGGGTGGGTGCAGTGTGTGTCCACTGTATATATGCATGCGCCTAAGCCTTTGGTTGGTATTAGTGTGTATGTGTGGGTGTGCTCGTGGCTTTAGGGTTGCCATGCATAGTGGTCTCTCATTTCACACACACACACTCATGCACACTCTATTGCATACACTCTGCAGAGCCCAGCTGAGCAAACATCCCTGGGTCAGGTCTTGCCAAGGGAGGCCCTTCCCTCATACCTTCCCCCCTTCTCCCCATCAAGGGGCTGAGGGTAATTGGGATGTAGCGAAACCCCCCAGCCACACACACCATACACTGGAGGCCTTCACCAGCCAGCCAGTTCTCCTACATTAGCCAACGCAATTCACCCACCAGTTTGATCTTTATATATACAACTAAGTTGGTAGAATTCCTGTCTAACATTTTTAGCCTTGAAATCCTAAACCACTAAATGCAGCCCTGCTCTGGGTCTGGGCATTTGATACTTTGCTGGCAAGTGTAGAATTCCTAAAGAGGATTTATTATGTTTAGTCTTGGAAGACATAAGTGATTTTGTTTATTACAGTGCCAAGTGTTAAACCAAAAAGGTTATCTTTTAAGTAACATTTTAAAGATAACACAAATCTAAATTATTTTGTTTAGAGCTTCTAAGCTTTCTAGGTTGAGAGGACCAGTGCTAAGTGAGAAATTAAAATTTAAAACTTTGCTTTGACCCCCCCAACCCCCACTCATCATATTCACCACCTTTGTGTCCAGAACCTGGTATCTGAAGCAGCTCGGAAGAAAGAGCGGGACCTGGTGTCGCGGGAGATTGAGCGTCTCCGCTCATCCATCCAGACGGTGTGCCGCAGCACTCTGCCCCTAGGCAAGATCATGGACTACATCCAGGAGGACATGGATGCAATGCAGGCTGAACTGCACACCTGGCGCCGAGAGAACAAGGAGCACGCACAGGCCTTACTGCAGGAGCAGAGGTAGCGAGGAGGGGTCACACGTGTGCACGTGCACACACACACATACACACAGCCTCAGTTTCTTGGTCATTTGATGAGAGGTTCTAAAGAAGCACACAGATTAGAAATACACTTTAGTGCCCACCACTGATCTTTGTAGATGTTGTGCATATGCAATGAGAAATAGTGCATGTATGCAGAGACACACATACATAAATGCACCTTTGTACAACATATACATGCACATATATAAAGGACAATTACAGTGAGACAGCCTGGGAAACATTTTTTTGTCAATAGGCCACATTGTCTGGGGTATATAAAAAATAATTGGAATTTATAGGAAACTATACTTATAGTTATTTGATCACTCTCAGGTCCTGAAGATTGCTTGGAAAGTGCAAAAGGAAGTCTGGAAAAGTGTTGGAAATATGATACATTTGAACACATTCTATCTTGTTGTAAACCGGCTGTTGTTTCATATATTGTGACATTTGTTCACAAAATGTTTGGAATCAAACAAAACAAGGTGGAAAGAGTATGGAATTCTGAAATGGAAAATGACGGCAGTTTCTTACCCTGTTTTCAAGTGATGGACAGCATTGTCTCTTCATCTTTGTGTGTGTGCATGTGTGTGTGCGTGCGTGTGTGTGTGTGTGTGTGTGTGTGTGTGTATGTGTATACACCACAGAGAGACAGACCGAGCGGTGGAGCCTCTCAAGGCCGAGCTAGCCGAGCTGGAGCAGCTGATCAAGGACCAACAGGACAAGATCTGTGCTGTCAAGTCCAACATCCTCAAGAATGAAGAGAAGATCCAGAAAATGGTGACGGGCATCAACTTTTCATCCCGAACCTGAGGAAAACAACAAGGTCTAAAAAATAAAATAAACTTGTTTAAAAATGCACTGAAGGTTTAGGGACAAAGTGGTTCTTCCTTACACTAATGGTGAGAACATTTGTCTTGGAGGTGAGGTGGGGATGGGGTCAAAAACTGCACTTTCAGGGGTTTTTAGGAAAGGAGGTGGGCACTCAAACACAACCAGGGTGGGAAATGAACACCATCACCAGTCAGATGCCTTATTGAGTGGCAGATGATGTAATTGACTGGTAAAACATGGAAAGTGTATGGAGAACTTGGAGATGTACCGGCTGGTG
>OMKZ01016450.1:0-22713 GCA_900302535.1 Neoniphon sammara
CTTCAGAAGAGGCCCAGACGTGGCTGCCGGGCCTGCAGAACACTCTGTCTTCACTCACTGATAACCCGGCAAGAAGAATAAGGAATCAGCATGATAAATCACTGTGACCTGGTCTCTTTGTCCACACTCTTTGTTTTACCTTCTCTCTCTGTCTGTCTGTCTCGCTCTAAATATGCACCACTGCTAACTAAAACTAAAACCACACCTGGTTAGTTTTAGCTTAAGGTCTCCTAATGTGTGCTCCCCTCACTGAAAACACTCGCTCAAGTCAGTGAAGTCACTTTTCAACCTTCTTCTGACCCGAGGAAGGAAATTGGCCTGTTTAAAATTCACCGTGGCCCATAACTCATAACATTTCCAATTTCCAGCTGACATATTTATATCGGGACAATGTCAAGGCCTTTTTGTCCACGCCTGATATCCAGCTACGAGTCTGTCCCCCATAGTCCTTCACTGGCCATGAAAAGGAGGGACATTAATCCTGAGGAGGGCTGGGGAATAGAAAGTGACCGTGGTCGGCAGCCAGTTGAGTGGTGATTCACTGCTGACCAATTCCCCGCAAGAAGGCAGTAAAGCAGACTGACAACCAGCCGGAGCTGATTTCCATACAAATTGCCGAGGTGTGAGGCAGCGGATTTGTCAGGGAGAAGAGGTGACATGTGCACAGACGTGTTTGCTTAGCAGGGTTTTGGTGTAAAATGCACGTTGGCCCAGCAACAAGCCGTGCAGCATGAATCTGCTGTGGTGTCAGTGCCGGCCTGAGCTCATGTATGTTTGTGTATGTATATCTTTGTGCTAATGCCGTGCATGGTAACAGGCTAACTATCAGCTTTGCTCCATATGGTGTTTGTGTGTGGGTGAGCATTTGTGCAGGGCTCAGGGCTAGAAACATACTGTCTCTGTGTCTCACAGCGGGACGGCATGTCAGTCTGCACCTCCCCCCCGCTCCATCCCCTCCCGGGTCTCCCCCTGTGTGGTCTTTTCCTCTCCCTCACATTCCTCTCTCGTGCGTTCCTTCTCCTTGCACTGCTCAGTATGGCTGGGCTGACGGGCTGATACTAAGTCAGCAGGTAGCCAGTGGCGAGGCATGTTTCCAGGCAAAAAAAAACCAACAACAACACACAGATAAATAGAAAGGCCCCAAGACAGGCAGCTGAACCAAATGGCAACTCAGAACCAGTCTGTGTTGCTGGGACACTGTTTCAATATGGGAGCACGCCGACGCCCAGCTTCCATCCTAACAAGTGTATGAGTGTGTGTTTGTGTCTGAGTGTGTGTGCTGTGATGCAAGAAACCCGCACAGTCTTGTATTGTGCAATTTTAGAATTTCATTTTGCAGTTTTATGGGATAATTGTGCATTTCTGAGTGGAAGGCAGGGCCTCATGGCAGAGACAAGCTCATTTTAATGCTTACCACATATGTCTTTTTTTTTAACTTGCTCTTTAGCATCTTCCGTCTAAAGTAGGGCTGAAAATGTGAATAACCTGTTGTATGTCCTCAGAATACTATCATTAGGTCTAAAATACACACAGGGCTGTCATTTTCTGCAGCAGCTGCTGTCAGGCATTTACAGCCTATGAGATCATGCCATAGGAAGCTGGATAAAGGTTTTCATTCATTGTTTCGCTGTAGCTGTATCCTGCCTCAAAACAAAAACACATTAAGAGAGACAGAGACAGACAGAGAGAGAAGAGACCAACTCAAAGTAATTGCATGGTAGCCTACACAGAGGTTTGTTAACAAGCTTTGGTAAACACAGCATTTTGTCAACAACATGAGAGAGAATGACTGGTGATCCAATCCTCAAAACCAACAGGGGATGTTTGGAGGAAGCCAAAGTGTTGGAATATCATCACTCAGGCTTTGTGACAGGGTGACAGCGACAAACACAACAGAACTGGTGGCATGGGCAATTCTCTGTCCTGTACTGGTTTGGACTTACAGCTGGTGACTATATTGCTGCTCATTTAAGGCACTGCAACAAAATGTACGACCAGAGGGTGAGGTGGGGTAGAAACCTCCTTTATAATTGATTTCACACTTTTGAATGGTGTCTGTTTGCAAGAACAGAACATAAAAAGCAAATGTTCATTCTGGCTGTCATGTAAGATAGTCCCCTTGGAGAAAAAAAAAACTGTTGCCAATCTTTGTTGGGAGTTTTATCCCAGTGTGCAAAAGCTACACTTTGAAACACCTTAGTCTATATTTACAAGTTATGGACAGTTGGTGATTTCAAGGCAGACAATTAAACCATCATAATTTGCAAAACCTGCTTTTCTGGGTCGAATTTTACAATGACAGTGCCACCGTTGCAATTAAAAGGAGAAGACATTCATGTCATGTAGACCTGGTAACATCAAATTTGACAACATTTAAAGTATTGAGGGGGAAAGACAGAAGAGGAGGGCAATCGCTCGAAGGAGGAGTTTAACCGCACTGTCAGCTCTCATGACAGATGTTTTCTCAGCTTTAAAAATGTTTTTCTCTGATGTAAACAAAAGCTGCTCATTGCATGTCGCTACAATTCCCCCCAAGGCAAAATCACATTAATATTCCTGTAGGGACTTGAATTAAGTCCGTCATACATACCTTTCTTTTATACTTCAGTGCATTTCATCAGCTATGATATCACTCTGATATATTATATTTTTTCGGTGGTTTTCCTGCATATCTGTATAAGACCTTACTAAAGGGTGCTTCGTTGACACTCGTAACGGAATGGATCATGTGGAGAGGCATGTTTTATTTTGAATTTATGAGAGCTTAGCCTACTGTACAAAAACACTCGTTGTGGTTAATTGACAGGACAAATAAGGACAAATAAGGTTACATACCGACTGCTTTGATGACAAATCCTTTAGGTGACCTCAGAGCCCTGCGCATCCATGCCTCTCTCAGCACTTCCAAGTTGTTTGCGTTCCCTTGAACGAAAAGCACCAAATTTTCCATCCATCCCTGAAAATACACTTCGGCTATGGCCTTAACGAGCCTTTTATTCCAAAAACTTCGCAGGTTTTGCGCTTTGAAGTCCGCAAAAATCTCCTGTCCGCTCGCGGTGGCGGCATTGGCGTTGAGTTTTCCTCCACCGGCGCGCAAACTCTCCTCGTCTTGGCCGAAGACTAAAGCGAGAGAAGCGGCGGAGAGTTGGACGACCCGCTGCTGGTGAGACATTTCTACCGCCTTTATCGGCTCCAGAAGCGAGCGGTCATGCTAGAAACGATTTACCGCAAAGAGGCACTATTTAAAAAACGCAGCTCTCCGCTCTGAAAATCCCGATAAGCTTCAGGATTTGCCACGCATTCCTCCGGTGTCTGTCAGTGTCCTGCTGTGTGTGCAGCGGAGGCGCGGAGGACGTCGGACTGGTTTCTCTCGGCTTCCAGGGAAACCAGTGACGGTGGCAGAGAGGAGGAGCGCTCACCGGCCTGCTGCGACAGACAGGTAGACCTCCCAGTTTTCACAGGTGCGTGTTGTGTTGTTTGGCTTGTGCAGGAACCTGTCAGACAGGCGCTGTTATATTTATTTATTTATTTAGGCTATTTATTTGTTTGTTTGTTTGCAGCTTTTCGTTCCAACAGGAGATATCTGCCTAGATAATTCTCTCCCTGCTTTCTCCCAGCCTTGGAGGTCAGAGGTCAGAGCAGCCACAAGACCTGCTATAGGGATTCAGTCAGTGCCTTGCTAAAGGACTCTTTGGAAACTGGATGCCCTGTGGGCTTAAACTTGGGTCCCTCTTTTGAGAGAGGATCACTGTAACAACTAGGCCGCCATCCCACTCCTTATAGCATGAAAGCATAACACATTTTGACCAGGAATGTTAGGATATTTATTATTTCTTTAGGTTTTTATGTTTGGTTTATTTATATATACTGTATTTACTTGGTCTACATTTTATCAAACTAAAGATGTTCCCTTCTTAAAATATGTTATAGAGATAAATACACAAGTCCAGATAAGTCTTAGTATATCCTGCAAGGAAGCCTGCAAACAAGCACAAACCTTGCTCAGTCCTAATAAGCAATAAGGAAGGTCTGGAATCAGACCAGCAACATGGATGCCTTGTAAAACACTTGGTTCCTGTGCAGGGGTTTTTATATAGATGACTAGCCATCAGAGGAGACCTTAAGTTGATGGAAGTGCCAACAAAGCTTGAAAGCAACCTTTGTTGAGGGATTCAGTATATTGATGCATATACAAACCACTTATTTCCATTACTAGACTCCTCATGGCAAGTTGCTTCCCACAGCTAAATTATTTAACATAATGATGCCCTAGGGCCAAATGGTCCATGTGGTAAACAGGGATCTGATGAGAAATGTATTCATTTGGATTGCGTTAACATAAGAGAAACTTGGATTATTACATTTCAGAGCGATGACACAACAAGAGAAAATGTTGGTTCAATAAAAGTTTGGGAGCCTCTGCCACAGGGAACATATTGCTCCTAAAATGAGAACCATTCCCCCCGTCCTCTCAAAAGAGGCACCCCATTAGGCCATGCTTTTACTGACGCTTTAACGGGCAGACTCAGAAGCACAGTCAGACAGACACCTCATATATCACAGTCTCAAAAAGCCTGTGGCTTTGGTTTCAGGAGCACTCAGGCCCTTGAGAGGGGGGCCACCCTGCCTCAGTGAGGTATTAGGCCCAGCGCAGGAACAGGATATTGAGCTTCCTCAGTACATGAAAAGAATACATCACCTTAGTCTGCACAGGATGAATTATGTGCAGTCTCTCTCTCTCGCTGGGAAACAGAGTTGAGCAGAGTGGGGTGAAATTTCAAGGTAAGAGCAAGGACTTGGACTGCAGAGCTTCTGTATGAGGACAGCCAGCTTTCAAGGTTTAAAAAATGAATAAACATAGCCTGTTCAAAACATATTTCAATTATACGTAATGACTTTTTTGGCTTCTGTATGGCCACTACTTTTACTCTGATGACTCCAACCATGGTATTGCACACAGAAAATATTTGTATTTAGCACTGTTTGCATTATGGGATTCCGTTTGCATTGCATGCCATTTTGTAGAAATCCCCCCTATTGTTTGACACTGTTAACATCCTTTAGATAAAACATTGGCACGCACTTTGTTACATCCGAGGGCACAATGGGACTTGACCTGCCATCCTGAGTTATTTCTAGAATCTGTGGGCTCTTTCTTCCAAATGTTTAGTCTGCTGGTGGAACTGATTATCACGAAGTTCACCAAGTTGCCATAATTATATGAAACACTGCACTTTAACCGCCTGATTCTTAATTAGCATGCACCTCTCTCTCTATCTCTCAACTGAAGCAATTTCAAGGTAGCATTAGGTGACTCTCAAGGTTGCACGACCATGATGTGATCATACTGTATATTTTAAATAATATAATGTCAGTGAACCACAATGTTGAACCAGAAGTCTGAGTTTCTATACATACATGCCAAAACATCTGTTACTGCTACACGGTCTTGGCTCTAGGGACATATTCTGACTAAAAAGCCCCCAGAAGGCTTCCCCTATACCTCCCTGCCAAGAATAAATACGACCCAAATCATCCCTAAAGCTCACCAGAATTCCTACACATAAGGCAGCTCCACTGAGACTGGGGCAATATATGAACATGTACATAGGCTCAGCATAAGGAAAAAAAAACCTTCTCTTTTCTTTCAACCTTCTGGGGTGCTGGATGGTACTAAGGAATGTGAATCTCAGTCAGTAGGTTACAGAAGAGAAAGGGAAAAGCACAGGGTCAGCGCTGCATCATACTGGTGAGGACAGCGGGTTCAGCAGAGGGTTGGGTATAGGCTATTTATTTAGTGACCTGTCAATAGGCACATGCATGTCTGCATATTTTAGCCAACAAAGTTAAAGTGAAATGCTGTATGTCATCACCGTACCTATTACCTTGGCTAAATCCTTCCACAGGATGTTTTCGGAACATGAGGATGCTTCCCTGTGGGCAGTATTGCCTCTAATCTTATTATAATGGATGAAGAATTCTGGAGGATTGTGGACTCACGAAAAACCTTTAACAAATATCTAGGTGAAATTGGCGCCAAATGAGTTGTATTACATTTGAATTCCTAAGCAGACAGAATACAAATACAGTTTGACACCAAAGTTATTTATTTCTTTGATCAAAATGTATGCCATTCCTTCATCAATCACTTTTTTTTTTTTTTTTTTTTTACATGCAGAATTTTAGTCCCTGTGCATGAGTCAACATGCCTCGTCTTCAGTGGTGGTGCGCTGCTTTTACAATTTCATTATTTCAGCACTCTGCCATTGCAGCCAAGATCAAAGGAGGAATGGACTGGTTTGTGTTCAGTCTCGACAGTGTGTATTGACATTTAAGACAGTAACAGATGCATGCTTGAGTGCTTTATAGCAAGAATCAATACGCTTCCTAACTCAAACCTGCAGGAGGGATGCATTTCACAGAGTGCACGGGCAGCCAGACAAGCATAATGATGGTGGTTTTGCCATAAAACTTGATTGCTTAAGTCAGAACTATATTTGAATCATCTTGTTTTAATAACTGTAAGACAGAGAGGAGATCCAACAAAGCACTTAGTTCCCAGAGGAGTAATAGTGCTTTAACATTTTCAGCCTTTTAAAAGACATTGATGCCTTATTTGATTATGCAATGGAGAGACAGTGAAATATTACATTAGTACCATAGTACTGTATACTGCACATCTATACTATGAGAAGGTGGTGAGTGAGCTGTGGGTTGGTGGTGTATCTCTCTCGCCCTCTCCCTCTCTCTCACACACACACACACACACACACACACACACGCACAAAGGCCCTGTGGACATGTTGGAGATCACAGCCATGTGAGAGATGTCTACAGCTGCACTTTGAGGCTGTGTGAGAGTGCGAGACATAGTCAGAGATTTAGTCTACCCTTTCTTCCCCCGGCTGTGTGCACTGTGGCGGCCTCATCCACATACTCACTGTTGAGTTCACAGGTGCAACCAGCTCTCATCAAACACTGAGCTCCATAAAGCCATAACAAGTACTTTCTGTTACCGAGAGGCTCTCTGCGCTCTGATGTGATGCGTTCCTCAAGGTGGTTCAGCAGACGCTACAACAGAAACACAAGGCTGATTAGGCTCATTGATGAAATACTTCTAAAGCATTTTCACATGTAAGCTCATGCTTGGATTGTGTGTTACATCTTCAACTCTGCTGGTCCCATTGGTGGGTTCACCATTACAAATTCATGCTGTGTGGCTGAGCTTTGTTCAAACCCACAGAACTTTATTTTAAATTGTACTGGAAATCCCAAGGTTTCCAAAGATACCACATATGTCTTGCTGAATTACAGGGAAATGTGTATAAAATTATGCACAAGACATCTGGATTTTTTCTATTTGATGTAATGCTGCAGCCATAAAACAGTGGCATCTAAGTGTGATGTAGCTATAGTGAAGCTTTGTAACCAGCAGATACATAATTTGTTTCTACTTTTTTTTTTTTTAACCTTTATTTACCCAGGGAATGTTTGCTGAGCACGCACGCCCTTTTTCAGCGATGCCCTGCTTCACATTCACGCAGTTGCACACATCCACATCTAAGAGCTTCCCTGTACAACCACAGCTCAACTGGAGCAGCTGAGGGTTAAGTGCCTTGCCGAGGGGCACATCAGCCGTGGGTATTGAGGGAGGGGAAATCGCTGCTCATTCACTCCCCCTACTGACATTTTCCTGCCAGTCTGGAGGATTGAACCAGCAACTTTCCAGTCACAAGCCCGCTTCTCTATCCTTACAACTTTGAAGCTAGGGGAAATTTACGGGAAAATCAGAATTCAAGGGATTAATGAGTGTCAGGTAACAAGGGGAGGAGGTGGTGTGCAATACAGACTGGAAAAAGGATCTTGTGCATAGACTAAAAATACAAAATGTTTGGGACATCATGATGTTGAGTTGCAGCCTCTTTTGCACCCTCCACATTTCCATTGTCTCAGTTTACAGCCCATCTAACCCATCTGTTTCTCTTCATTGTGATCTGTATAGATTTAATGAAGGAAATAAATAACAGATAATGGCTTTAACCTGGATTCACCTAATCAGAGTCCCTAATATTTTGTGCATTCAGTGTATCTGCACAAGGCTCTTGGCAATCGACCTGCATTCTAAATGTGCCTGAAATCAGACATCGCCGACTGACTGGACACCTTTACCCAGATGAAGGCTCATTCTGGTCTGTGATGTTTCACCTGTCACCAAATTAACATCCAGGCAGCTAAACTAACTACATTAACCCAGGATGTGAATGGCCAGAGCTTTGAACTGAAGAAACAGAGCCTAAAAGCCTTTATGGCGATGTGACATCAAAGGCGTGCAGCATATGAGCTTCATTAGTGCTGCAACCTGTCAGCAGAGGGAAAAAAATACTTACTGGCTTAGAGGAGGATCCATGAAACAACACATACCTGTGACCTTGTAATAACACACACAGATATGCACCTACAGAAACACACACAGAGGACACCCTTGTTGGGGAAAGTATACTCCCGCTGGTCTCGGTGACCCCTGCTCCAAGGTGATCCAAAGCATGCAGGAAATGCTTCACAGTGACTTCCTGGCCTGTTTTAGAGCTTTGCACTTCAGTGAGGAAGACGGGCAGGAAAAACAGCTGAAGGATGTTGGAGAAAGAGCCAGAGGAGGTTTGTCAAACACAGCAGCTGTCAACTGGGCTGCAACATTGAGATTATGCCTATTCCACTATACCTATTAGTGCTATATTAAAGGAGTACATCGATTTTTTGGAAGTTTGGCCCCTTGTTCACCTTATCCAATATGTGACCAGGGAATTGGTACCAAAATCATTTCTGGGTCTCTTGTAGATAGCTCTAGTGTGCATGTTAATGCTTTAGCATACAGTATGATGAGTAACTGACAGTAACAGCACTTTTCCATGAAGACAAACATTTTAATAATTAACAGTTGGTAGTGCCTTTTATTCTATGGAGTGTAAATTGTGTTTATCTGAAAACCACTATGAAATAACAATGTTAATGGACTGACCACCAGCTACTTGTATATTATCATTATTATCATCAACCCCCCACCCCCACCATTTTATTTCCTCATGATTTGATAATCTGTTGTTTGTTTGGTGTTTGCTTGTATTGTCCATGTAAAATTATTTTTAAATGATAAATATTAATTTAAAAATGTATTGCCTGTAGATGAATAATTTAATCTAAAATAAAAATCTGAATCATCATTAGTGAAGTCAATAACAAATGAATGGTGTGTGAAAAATGTCTGCTAATTTCACTCACCTCCTGTGTAAACAAAACCAGTTAGCAGAACAAGTTGTCATGAGAGAAGCTGATTTTCACCATCAGACAGAGGAAGAGAAATAAGAATACAGTTTATATTCAAATGTCACAATTACGTGTAACACGCAGCCGAGACGGGCATTTGAATTGGATCCTTGTGTTATCAGACAAGCCACCCGGTGTTTCAACAGCCTATCACATCTGCAGAGCTATGAATGACTGGGATTTGTGCCCACTGGCCTGAATGGAAATGTTTCCTGTGTTTACCACACATTGTTACTCCATAGATGTTTTGACCTCGCATGTTTGCATGCACCGTGTCAAATCCAGCTATGTAATTTCACCATGGAAATGTTTGTTTTTCCAAATTGCAAGCTGGTACTGGCAATCTTTGGTTCCCACTATATGATTATCTTATTGAGTGACATACTTTCCTTCAGGGTAGCATGCAGTGGCAATTAGGGAAAATCTACTTTTCCCCCAAAGTGTAGATGCTAAGCCGAGATGAATGCCATGCTTTGTTTAAGTATTGTTAAGAAATGAAATATGAGACTTGCTTCAAACTGATGTGAAGTGGTGTATAGTTGCACTGGAGAGGCTTCAGAAATACAGACACCTGACTTTGCAAGCCTTAAAACAGTCTCATAACTCATAGCTACACTCTGCACTTGGGAGGGATACTAATAGCAACAAACTATTGATGTTCTGGTGTTTCTGCTCTTGGGAGGGTTGTCCAGACGGCACAGAGGTGAGGCGTTCCTTCAATCCCCACTGGGAGACGCCCCAAAGGTATGTTGTCAAAAACAACTGTGCAACTTTCTCACACTGTAACCCAGTATTCCCAGGGAAAGGCCTTGAGAGAGGATCGCTTCCTCAACAACTGCACCACTTTGCCGTCTCGGTCCTGAGGAAGCAGCGTTCCTGCAGCAGGCCCCTCCAGCTGAACAGGGTCCCTCTCTTCCAGCAGGGGCCCAGGGTGCTGGGGAGACAAGCAGAGGCTGCGCAGAGCCACTCAATGCAGCCTCTCATGTATCAATTACCTAAAGTATCAAACAGCACGTAAGAGGGTGGTTGGCCTTGTTTGTTTGACTTTGGTGGGCAGATGTCTTCTGGCAAAACTCAGAGGAGATGGGCTGAGGGTGAGAGGAAGATGGAAACAAGCCCGGAAAGAAACATCGCTCACCCCAGAGGATATGAAGGAAGCTGGGCCATTTGTTATATGAATGACTTATCTCTATTACAATTCATCCACCAGGAAATTCAATGCTTTCTTGCACAATGCAGTCAGACAGTTACTGATGTGTAGAGAAGAAAAGCTTGTACTGTCCCTGAGGTGAAATGAAGTTAAAAACCTCTAAGCATTTGCACTCCTGAGACAACACCAAAATAAGACAAAAGACAGCTGGAGTTCAGTCGGAGTTCATAGATTCTGTTGGGTCTCATGCTTTTCCAGTGCACAAAAGTGAACATGGATTTATGATACATCAGCTAGCTCAGCTACATTAGGGTTCAGATCTGTATGTGTGTCGTATTTTGTCTCCATAACCAGCAGGAGTGCCAAGAAACAATGCAGAAAGCAAACAAACAGTACCTTTTGACAGCTTATGAAAAGCTCAGTCGTCAGGGCTCCAAAGGCTCTGTTTGAGGCAGGGGGGGAACAAAGCTTTGTCATGATAATTACAACTCTGAACTTTTGACATGCACACAGCATGGCAGATAATGGCAAAAAGTGATCTGCTCAAGTGCTGAGTGTGTGACAATTTGTGACAACGAGGGGGAGGGGAGATGAACAAGACAGAAAGAAGAATAAAGATAGAACAGATTCACTTCCAGAGGCCACGAAGTGGACTCAGTAGACCCTTTAAATCAAACTGCAAGCACCCAGGTAAATTGCACCAGAGGACAGAGGGGTAACAAATACATCCAAACTGAGAAATGCAACACCCACATCCAGTACCATATGATAAAATAAGAATTGTATAGCGGCATTTCGCACTTTTTGCATTAATGCATATGGAACACGAGACTCTAGCATTTTAAACCAACAATGAGACCAGTGTAATGTCATCTCACTTCTGCACATGCTTTCTAACCTCATAACCCCACCCAGGACTTCAGAAGACTTATTTACATGAAAAGCGAGCATCAAGGGAGGGGGTGGAAATGGCAACGTGATCAGTTACCAAACCAAACTCCCTTTTTTTTCTTTTTTCTTTTTTTTTTTTTTACTAACCTTGTCTGCCCCCACCCCTGAAAACATCAACCCTGCATTGAAATGGGCTGATTGTCCACAGACTAGGCCGTGAGTGCAACTGCTACCCAAGCTCTTTGATAGTGGGGGGTTAAAGAGGAGGGGCGGAGAAGGGCCACAAAAGCCTTCTGTTGCAGCAGGGGAGTGGGGTTACCTGCTCTGCTCTCTGTGGCCGGGTCAGGTTTCACACATCACATATGCATGCATACGCATGAGCATGCATGTACATAAACACACAGGTCCTGTTGCTGGTGTTTGAAAGGCATGTGTGCATTTCATTCCTTGGGGGAAAATGAGGTTTGTATGTCAGCCATTCAGAGTTGGACATCAGGACAAAAGCAGTCACATAACCACAGTGCTGGGTGATAGATAGTCATTGTTCAGCTGAGTGTTCCCAAGGAAATGACATAGGCCGGCTGTTGAAAACTGGACAGAGGTGTTTCCTGCCAAGTCAGGGGTTCCTATTTTTTTTCCAGTTCAACACAATGTGAACAGAGTCATTCTTGGTAGGAGGCAATCTCCCATTCAGGTGTGGCTGAAAAAGAGTTCACAGCTGCGGCACCTATCGTGAAAAATCACTGCTGAACTGAGAAAACAGGACAATGAGTTCTAGGGGGAAACAATCCTTGTTACTTCCAGAGCCAACTAATGGCATGCAAATTTATCAGCTGGGGTCCTACCGATCTCAAAAAGTACCCCAAAGTGCTCAAACGATTACCAAAAAGTCACCCTAAAAAGTTCTCATACAGTTAGCAAAATGTACCCCAAAGTACATTTGAGCACTGATTGAAAAATTTGGGTGCTTATGGGTGATTAGTAGGACCTGCTTTTTGTGATATCTGTGCCTCCTGTTAAATCTGATGAGTAAACTGAGGTGCTGTGGCGTTAAAAGAGACTAAAGTTGTGTTAGAGACACAGGTCAGGCATTACCTTTGAGCTGTGAGAACCCAGGTATGTTTAGAAATGTCTCACTGGCTTCCCACTGACATGACATCACATGCTGAACTGCTTTACCTACATCTGGACAGTTTCTTATAGCTTGTTGTTCAATAGCATGGGCAGATTTCTAAGAAAGAAAAAAGCGATTATTAAAAGGAAAACAACCGGTGACACCATATTGATTTGAAGTCCAACCCTCATTCCTCTAATTCCTTTTGGTATGTGGAAGGAAAGAGGACTTCCCTTCCCAGCATATTGTGTGTCTGTCTTTGGGTCTGCAGGGAGCAGAGGAACTGTAACCAACATTACATCAACAGGAGGCAAAGCACACTCCAATCACCCGAAGACGTAACGACCTTTAAATGTTTCAAAGAGATGTCTCAGGCAACAATGGCTTCAAAGGTAAATGATCTACAAGTGGCTGAGAGGCAGGACCCTCCCTGTGCCTAGTTTGCTCCCAGCAGCAGGTCTGACCCAACACAATAAAGCATATAATTATTGTTATTCCTGTCCAAATTTTTTCTGTCACACTAATAATGTCTTCATTCAACCAGAAAGATACTATTTCTGATAATAATGGCATGAAGTAAGATTTGGTCTCTGATTTTAAATTTATCACTTTCTCAGATCAATGTCTTCTTTTTGGTTATATGCCATCACGTATTCCACAGTGCAAAGCACACAAATGTAGGTATTTCATCAGTATGAATCTAACAGATGAAACTCTTTGAGTGAGCAAGTGGTTTCTACAATTATTATAACCAAACAGTAGCTCTCTACTTCTGTAATACTGCTGCCCCCTGCTGGTGAAAATTGTTGCATTGCAATAAGGTTACTTATTTTTCAGTTTTTATTAATTTGCAAAGCTCATTTATTGTGAATGTGCATTTTAGGTGAAAGGGATTTGCTGAATGAATAAAGAAGCTATGTGCTAACAGGCAGGGAAGTGATAATCAAATTTAATCACTCAAACAAAATCAAATTTTACCAGTGTGTTCATTAAACATCTTTGATCATCTATGGGAGAAATTTCAATTCCAATGATTGAGTGGTTTTTAATTATTTACCTGAATGAACTGAAAACGTACTACTAGACATACAACACCAGGAAAATAACACAGGAGGACGCATGATTTTAGTGTTAAAATGAACCACTTTAATCTTGCACAAGACATCCATAGAGTACATTGTCAATAGAAAAATAAAATTGGCTGCTTTGGGGCACATTTTAATTAAATTTAGGCTCTTTTCCAGAACAACCCAAAACAACTAATGCACAGAATTCAGATGGACATCAAAAATTTCACGTCTTCGGCAGCAAAGCTTCCTTCAGCATCATAGACATTCATTGAGCTTATTGTTTGGTTCCCTTTTCAACAAACAAAAGACAAACAACTCCTAACAGTAAAATATGAACCACATGACTGGCAGCGCAGTAGTCATGATATAGCCAAGAGGTGCAAACAGCAAAGGTCCACGAAAGGATGAGGTTCATCACAAGAAGAATCATGCATAGCCATGTGTTTAAAAAGGAGAACGGAAGGCAGTGAAAAAAGCCAAATAGAGGAACTACAAACTTCATGTGTTTATTGAACACAGTTGTCAGGTGAACAGCGGATGGGAATGAGGAACATGTTTACAAAGGAATTCTGTCTCAACATCAGCCGGAACCAACCCAACCCTTTGACGTCCAAAATTAATTTCTTTTAAATATACTTTTTTTTTATGAATTCTCTTGCACATAAATAGCATCATTATTGCTAATTAGAAAAACAAAATCTCTGATAAGTACAACTCACACACATACTGGCAGAAATCTACATGTGGTATTTTTAATGGCCGTGCTGGCAAGGTAAAGCAATGGCAAAATAGTTGTTAGCAACTGAAGTTATGAAAAAAAATTATGAAAATAAGCTTTTCAACGCTTTGTCTTAGTTAAAACTAGAATGTGGCACTGACTAGGTAACAAAACTAACTCCTTAGAAACAAATCTATGTATACACAGAAACTGAGATCAAATGAACACAAGGGAACTAAGTCAAGAATAAATCTATACATGTACTTGGGAAACAACAATAGGTCCAAATGAAAAGGAGTAAAATTAAACTTGTTTAGTGCATATTTACAGGATTTTTAACAGAATCAATGTCACAGATTAGATTCATTTAAAGGTATCACTCATTCATCAGCACCGTTCGTTTGAGACGTCCGCGTGTGGTCGCCACTGACTTTATTAGCAGGCTCCTCTGACTCTTGATCCTAAGTGGAGAAGAAAAACAGTCAGTGAACTTGCTCTAATCTAATGGTTAATAAAGGAAGATGGACTGGTGAAAAGGTGATTTGGCTCATTTTAAACCCTCTCCACCTTTTTCAGGACTGCCAGCAGCTCTTTGACGGTGGCGGTGAGGGTGTTGGAGGTCTTGTGAAGCTGGTCGTGGTAGCTGGTCTTCTGCTGCTCCGTGGCCTTAAGTGTCTCCTCAGTTTGGGTCAGCATGTTCTTCACCTCCTCCAGCTCCCGGGACAGAGCCTTATTGGCCTGCTCCAACTGGGTTATCACCTTAGCGTCATCGTCTGGAATGAGGCCGCAGCACAAGGTTAGGTGGTGGATTACAGACAAAGTAAGTCCAATGATAAAGCAAATCAACAAACAAATTCAGGTCAGTCAAGGGTCAGAGTACACCAGTTAGCCGTCAATTTTCACAGTTAACAGTATTTGAGAAAATATTTGTTGAATATTTGTATGTCTGTTTATTGAAAAGTGTCTACTTAATAAAGGAGAACGTTTTACAAATTTGAAATATTAACCTTAACTCTTCAGGGAATTTGCATACAACTGATGGATTCAGGAACAAAAATGTATTCTACTGGAAATACATCTCACGGCCCAAAATGTAAGACTTTCAGGTCAAAATTTATAATAATTTCTGATCCGGGTTATGAATAATATTTTTACAATAAGCAGTGAGATGTTTGGCTAGCTGTAGGTTGAAAAGCCACACATGCACAGAAGGACTGTACAGAGTGAAAACTAGTTTGTCATTCCCATTCAGCATGATCAGTCAAAATGTGTGTGGCAGTTAACCATTGGGCTGATAGCAATGTGCCAGTCCACTTGGCAACAGTAATCACATGGAAGAAACTGCCAAATTAAGTGAGACTGGGCTTCTCTGTAGCAAAGCTCAAATTGAGCCAGATCATTGTCCTGATGGACTACTGACACAGAGTGTAGCTTGCAAATCAGGCAATTAATATACAACCCAATAGACAATACTCTACATGATTTATTTCGCACCCATTTTGGCATCCTGTACAATGAGCTTCTGTTCGATTTCCTCTCTTGCTTTATCACTCTTGTCCAGCTTCTGCATCATGCTGCCGATGTCCACCATGGCTCCGTTGTACACGATCAGATTGCCTGACTCACTGGCTTCTGACTGAGCACGAGCTTTTGGAGCTGGGAGGAGCCCTCGGTTACCTGAGAGAAGGAAAACAATATTACAGTAGGCTAAAAAGCCCAGCCATGTGGCCAGCTGTTGTTATGAGAATGAATGCTTAACACACATATAACACAGACCTTTGGTGCACTTTCATAGAGGACAGACTGCATTAAAAAGTTCACAGAAGCATAATCAGCAATAAGAAGCCATATTAGCTCACCTAAAAGGTTGTCTAGCTGGGAGTCATTGAAGGAAGGAACAGGCTCGTCTTTTCCCCTGTCTGTCAGTTTACGGTAGTAACAAGACTCTCTGACCACTGGTTTGTTCAGCAGCTTCTTTATCTGGAAACAGACAAAATCAAGATGATAAGAAGGATGCTGCAGAACAGTGTGTTACTGAGCTCTGTGCTGATTTGAGAGATAGGGACAGTATTATCACTAGGAGGTCCCTGTGTGAGTGAATGACAATAATAGAGTGATAATTCAGTTTGTGACGCTGTTTGATCAAACATCTCATAGCAAAACACTGGAAAGACTCAATAAAACATTAAAACGTTGAACTCCCGTATCCACAACTGAAATAAATATACCAAAATCTACAGAATCAGCAGCCTTTATCAGTGACATCTAAATACAAACAGAAGAGACAAAGAGTCAGTTGGAGTGTGTGAGCATGCGTTTGTGTACCTGAGCGCGAGACAGGTGCAGCCCCAGTGTGTACATGATCTCCTCCAGGTCTCTCTCCATCAAGTATCCGCAGTGGCTCTGGTCAAAGTAGACGAACGCCATCAGTAGGTCCTTGTTGTATGTGACCATCTGCTTCTTCTCCTTCTCCTAGCACATCACAAACAACCATGTTTACACTCCACTCAGTCAATGTTTACTTAAAGGTGTGTTCACAACAATAAAACCAACCTTGTCTTTGGAGGACCTCTCTTTTGACGACTTGCGGTCATCCTTGCGGTCATCTTTCCTTTCTCTGTCATTAGAGTCATCATCATCCTTGTCTGAGAGACAGCAAAAGTTATTACTGATGATATTTAATCTGTTTTTTTTTTTACTACTGCATCGCATTCAACAAGAATACATGATGCATTTAAATTAAAAAGGGAGACATATATGTTTATTTATTATCAGCCGAATCATTTTGTAGAGAAATCCAGAATAAATATTTGGTTATATTTTTCAGTCAATTCCTTGCTCAGACAAAAGGAGTTACCGTCATCGTCGTCATCATCTGCATCTTCAGCCTCCATGGGGTCATATTCCTCAGCGTTGGCTGTGCTGCCCTCATCCTCGTTCTCATCCTCATCACGAGACTCTTCCTTCTTCAGAGTCTTTTCATCATCCTGGTAAAAGACATGGATCATACACTGACATAAAAGCACACACGACTTGCACCCACACAACTTGCAGAGGAAATGAAGACAGTATATAAAAGACTAGGCCTACTTAAGAGGCTTACTTTTTTCTTGTCCTCCTCGTCTTTGGCTCTTTTTACCGCTGGTTCTTCATTCTCCTCGTCTTTTTCTTTCTTTAGCTCGCGCTTCTCAGTCTCTTTCTTCTCGGCTTCCTTCTTGGCCTTCTTCTCCTTTTCTTTTTTCTCATCCTTGGCAGGAAGCGCAGCAAGAGCTTTATAGATACGGTAGCCGAAGTCTCTTTGTAGCATTTCATTAAACAGCTCAGCAAACAAGGAAACCTGGACAGAGGGGAAAGTGTATGTTACATTACGACAACTGTATTAGTTTCACACAAAAAATAGAACTAATATTTCTACACAGCACACTTCTTTCATCTCTACTATGATGTCACGTAAAACCAATGTGGCCAGGATGTCTCACCTCAAAGGAGTGCTCCTTGTTGTCCTCCAGCCTGTAGTCCAGCAGCACACTCAGGGACATGACACTGCAGTCAAACTTGCCGTTCTTGGCTGCCCAGTTGGGATGTACGAGGATCGTGGGCTCGTCAGGAAGGATGTAGCGCCTCTCTCTCCGCTGCCGCTCAAGCTCCTCCTGCCTCCTCCTCTCCTCCTCCTACCACAGACAAACAGATCAATCAGAAGTGGACTTCTTTTGGTAATGTATGAATTCTTGACAATATGTTATAAAGTTGAGTTAAAACTATTGAATTAACATTCAAGACTTTCATCCAAAATTTTCTGCAAGCTGAAATTGACTGGAATGAGGAAGGCCTCTGTACCTCTCGGTCTTCCTCTGTACGAGGTGGCTCCTCCTCCTCAGCAACTTTGCTCTCAGGTTTCTCTGGCTCCTTGGCCTCCTCCACCTGCTCCTCCACCTTCAGCTGCTTGGTGAGGCGGGCGATCAGCTGCGACTTTAACCCCTTAGAGCTCAGAGAGCGACAATCCAGCTCTTTGCGCAGGTCATTCACCTGGAAAGGGGAAAAAAGGGTCATGGGACGAAGCTACATTGGTCAAAAGCCAACTTCAAAGACCCTGACTTAAAAAAAAAAAGGTCAATCACTTATCATCTAAGCAGCTACCCTGTCACTACAGATGTATTCCTCACTCATCTTCCACAATACACACTAAGAAAGTTTGTTTTTTTTATTTCATTCCTCACTTGCACGCTAAAACTTAGTTTCAAAGTGCTTTTACTTCTCATTAAAAATATGAATTTCAGTAGAGGCCAGGCAACCATAGTAAGCAAAATGCCAAATGTTACTGATAGTTGCTGTTTAACTTTTGGCCAATTGGAAAAAAAGGGGAAAAAACAACAAAAATCCCATGATATTTCCAAAACAATTTGCATGTGTCACTTTACTAACAATTATCCCCAAGTTTAGAAGACACAGATTTAAAATTCCATGACTTTTCTAGGTTTCTATGACCTTGGGATCCCAGTAAATACATCAATACCAGTGGAGGGTCTCAAGTGTATCAATGCTGAGGTCTGCTCCTTAAACGTTACCTTCATTGACTTCGGATCAAGCTTAGCCCAGTGAGTGGGAGTAGACACTTCCTTCGATTCGTCATCATCCTTGTCGTCTTCCTCCTGGAAAGGGAATCATTAAGATAGAGACAGGCAGAGAGAGGGAAAGAAGTGGGACAACAATCAATCAGCACACCGCTCTTGGTCTGGTCGAGTTTGTGAAAACAAAGCTGATCCGTGCAAGAAGCATGGTCACATCTGTCTTTCATAGTCTCGTCCTAGTGAGCTCTCGACTGTGTTTAAGTCCACTGCTATTGAAAGGTACACAGGGAAGCTCTCTAGCTCTTATAAAAAAAAAAAAACCCACGGAAATGCCCCCCCAGCGGCCAATCAATCAATCTGTGGAACACAAAAAAGGTAAAAATCAATGACAGGTGTATCCAAAAGGTGTGTAGGTACATCAGGTGAACTGAAGCTGGTCTCCAAACGGAGTGTGGATAGGGTGGCCCTAGCATGGTCTATGACTGGGGTATCGGATCTTGCCATTTAAGGGTTTTAGAGGCCTATGTCACATAGGAGGCATCTGTCCTTCTGTCCAACCAACTGCCCTGCAAAAACCAAGTTCTACATATAGTCCAAATCAGAATAGAGAATCCAACAACAAGAACAGACAAGAAACAGGACTTGGGGAAAGTTCTCTTTTCGAAGCCAGACGATATCAAATTGATGTGAAAGATCATAAAAATAACAAAAAATACACATTTCTAGAACAAACACATTATGTAAATGCAACTGACTCTGCAGATTCCAGCAAAGTGTTGAAAATCACCACTGGTTCCAAGTTTAGTAATTAAGCCATTTGAGCTCATTGTTAAACCCATGTGCAGGCAACCCAATTGAAAGCAAGCTATAATTTGTTAATAATAATGCACAAAACTCACTGAATGCCAGAATTAATGTGGATGATTTTACCCAGATTAGCACCCAATTATGAGCAGTGTAACAAGCTGGAAGCTGTTTTATCAGTTGCGATGGTCTTTACAGTACAACCTAGTCTCACGCCTTCCACTGTATGTGTCTGCTGGATGTGAGGGAAGGTGGGGGTGCTGATGAAGGGATGAAGGAATTGGAGCAGAGGAGAGGGGGAAAGGTGGAGGAGTAAACAGAAGAAGCCTAGGGGGGGTCTGGTGGTTCAATAATCTGCCTGTGTTCGTGTTTGTCTGTGCGTGAGTGGTGGCATGTGCCTTGTGTTTAATGTGTATCTGGGGTTTGTTTTTTTTGTAATTCCTGTGCCTTCCTGTGAGAATCGGAAATGAGAAGAGAGGGATTAGCGGTTCAGTGCCTGTTCTCCATCCGCCTCCTTTCGCTCGGCCGACAGCTTCTCAGCCAGCTGCTCCCGGAGTCGCCGCGACAGCCCCTCCCACTCTGAGCGGGTAGGAAGACAATGCCAAACATCCGGAAGAAACAAAACCACTGTCTCCACATGTGCAGGGACTGTCCGCCCCTTGTGTGTCTCCTCCGGCCGATGATAGCGAATCTCTGCAAAACGATACCTGTCGCAAAGGAAGAAGGCGCATTGGAAAGAAACATTCTCGTCAGGACAGAAAAAAAAAGGCAAGCCTTGCTAGGGCGAGCCTTCTGATCTTACATAAAGCTACTCCCACCCCTGAGGTTACTGAATGACCGCACACATCATTACAGTGACCTTCACCCATACAACACACAGTATAAACGTATGGTCTCAGACTGCGGCTCTCCAACAGTTGTCACAGGTTACGGCAGCCATTATGAGAAAGTTGACAGACAATCACATAGAATATGTCAAAGTAAATTCATCCCCCATTACTACCCCGATCCAACCCCCCCAATCAGCCAATTATAGATCACTTACACTTAAATACCAGTATTGGGGTTGTGAGAAAAGACACAGTATCAACAGGACACAGTGAAAGCAAGTTAAATATATAAGATATTTAACAGAGACCACAGTGAAATCAAACAAAGTAATGGTGGTGTCTTCTGGTCCAGGCTACTGCTCATCCAGCCACAGAGTCAACGCATTCGTTCTTTCATCACAACCACATGTGCATTTATATATATGTGTATAGACAGAGAGAAAGAGAAAGAGAGAGTGTAACACAGAGAGAGAGAGAGAGAGAGACAGGACAACAGCGCACAAAGGCCAAAGGAACATTGCACAACAAAATGTAATTTAAGTAGCAAATTAAAAACACAACAATAATCACTGATTTTAAAAAATGGAACAAAAAAGCCACCCGACATTTCCAAGATGAGATTTAGTGCTGAGGTAGTAAAACCATGAAGCATACTGCAGACTCTCGATGTGCGCTCTTAGTACCACAGGAATTAATAGGTTTAAACAGAAAGACAAAGTGAAAAATAAGAAGAGATAATGAGACGAATAGCACTTACCACTGAGTACACAGACTCAGGTCTATGCCTGTCAGTGCCTTGCAACAGCGTATGGCTGTCTTTATAAGGACTGAGGGGTCCTTCTCTGGGTCAGCTCCGTCCAGAGAGGGAGACCAGTGACCACCAATGGCCATAGCCTCATCTTTACCTCTCATTCCCACCAAAAACTGAGGGAGAGAGACAGGCGGATACAGAGGAAATGGGGAATGATGATACAGATAAAGGGAGAAGACAGAGTAAGCAAAAGAGGAGAGAGAAGAGAGAGAAAGAGAAACAAACTGATTACAACCAAGTTGTAGTTATATCTCTGCTATTCAACAATCAAAAGGGACATATGGGAGAAAAACATCTGACTGATTTATTTATACAGAGGAGCCAGCATCAGTTGCTTTTTTTCCACACATTTTTTTCAGCAATGGAATAGGAATATTACATCACTGCAAGCTCCACTGTCAAGGTTATGCCATGGCACTGTGCCTCAGTCACATTATTTATGTGTACAGTTTGTGCATGGTGAGTGTGTGGCATACCTTAATGAGTCTAGCCGGGTGTTGGAAGGAGTCCCGGACTTCCTGGGGGTCCTCTGCCAGAGCGCAAGACTTATGATAGAGCTCCTCTATACTGGGGTTTGCCAGCAGCATCACCTAAAACACAGAGAACACAGACCACATCAACTGCATGGTTAGAGCTTAGGCTGCCTAATGGTATGTTTCTTTTGGGAAATGTAACATACAGCAGAACTTCACCACTGTAAAAATAAAAGCTAAATGAAAAGTGTTACATGTTTCCTGCTGATTTTTTGCAGATCTGTGACTAATTTTGTTTTGGAGCCATTCCAGGATCAGTTCCTGCAAATTAAGAATGGCTTTTATTTAGATAATTATATCATGGTAAATGGAAACTTGAGCTGTTATTACATTTGCAATCATTAGGAATAACGCCAGATGATGAATTTCCTCTGTATTTCAATTTATCTATCTGAGTGGGGGACCCACAGCTAAATGAATGTGAAGTAAAAAGTGGTGCTACAGGGATGTATCCTCAATGATCTTACCTTGGCACTGTAAGTGTGATTGGCATCAGGCGGGTCCAGCACGGCTGTGTTCTTGACCAGCGGATCCACTTCCTTGTGCAAGATGTGGAAATTACAGTAGTTACCAAACTGGAAGGGCCGTGTCAGTGGGAAGGCGTCCACCCAGGTGAAGACAGCATCAAAGAAGTCACTGGGGATGTAGAGGCTCTGGTAGCGCCTCCTCAATTCCATCATATCACAGTTGGAGCTAAATAACACAAAATTCAGTTACTACCTCAATTTGACACCCAGAGACATACTAGAGATACGATGGAGATTCAAACTAGACCATATGCCAACATTATACATCAGTGCCAAACAGAAATGAGCCCCATTAAACACTAACAAGCATCTACCCACCCATCCAGGCTGAACTTGGAAAACTGGACAGTGTAGCGAGGAACCATCCTACGAGGCC
>OMKZ01016452.1:6068-19997 GCA_900302535.1 Neoniphon sammara
CAAAAAACTCAAGGTATGTTGGGCAGCCATCACCGCTTGTGAAAATTGTGCACATAATTATGATCTGGTATGGATGGTATGGTCTTAATTGAGGTAACATAATTTCATTAAATTGTTTACATGACCAATTTCAGTATTACAGTATTTAAACAAAGAAAACTGAAATGTTCATATGCATATTGTCTGTAACATGTTGTGCCTCTGTACAACACAGTGCTAGGTCTTACAGTAGTAGCTATTAAGCCTGGGGACTTAAACATCCTATTGCCTGGTGGTACTGAGCTTGTATTTGTCTCTCTTGTTGTTCTGATGTCATTACACTGGTAATTCCACAAAACACACAAGACCTAGCACCTGCTGTCACCTAGTAAACACACATGAAACACAGCAAGCACCGACAACAGAGCATGATGTAATTAAAGTTTGTGAATATTGCTTTTTGGGGTTGGATCTAGTGGGCTTCGCGGATACAGTCAAACCTCAAATAAGTGGTTATTACTGCAATATTGTGCTTTGTTAAAAGTTCTCATATGAATCAAATGCAGTAATCATTCTGTTTTGTATGTTGTGTCTCTGTGCAGTTTTGAGAAAAGAAACAGCTCAGTCCAGGTAAACCAACAGTCAGCCTGAAGTTAAGACAATGTGGGAACAACACCAGCTATATTACTAATATTGTGCTGCTCCAGTCCCTTGGAATGTGAATGGCACGGAGGCTGCAGTCCAAAAATACACATGGTCATGTGATTAACTCACTCCTCTCCAGGGTACAACATCTTCCTCAGGTAGAAGGCATAGGCTCAAACAGAGCTTTAGGATGCTTGTCATACTGATTAAGTGGTAGTTTATTGGGATTATAGTAATAATCGCATCATGGACAGAGAGTCAGTAGTTATATTATTTATTGGTTAACTAATACTTTAGTATTGCAATTGATGATGAATTTATAATAGGATTGTGCCAGCAATACCCTCAGATTGAGGCACCGTAACAAGCCACCTAATAATGCTGAAGACTCATAGCCACAGTGGTATTGTTTTAATGGCATTAGGACAGTAATACTATCGCATGGAGAGACAGTTATAATCTGATCCACAGTAATCTGTTGGATTATAGCCTTGAGGGTCTATCCAGCCTGTGACTGTGGTCATAGCTATTATACATTGACCTCTGTGAGTATGGCTATATTTAAGTTTACTCTTAACTGTGTTCTTGGTTTAAGTAGTCCACTAGTTCACTCATTTTTGTTTCTTGGGGCTTGGTTTTTGGGTTGAACTCTAAGATTCTCTAACAAAATATGCCCTGTTATTTTGGCTACTAGTCTGCTTTCTGCTCCATCTTAATTTGCAGGGGCTTGGGAAGGCAATGGTAAACATAGCCTGCACTGGGGCTGTAACATTTTAACAAACAGGTACAGCCCCAGTGACAAAAGCGACAGTGTTTTCTCACAGTGTAGGCAGAATAGTTGACCCATTTTAATCCCACTGCAACTCACCTCTGGCTGTTGAGCCGGTGTTTGGAAGTCAGTGAACTATAGTATGGCTGCAGGGTAATGCGGTGGGCAGTGTGTAGGCTACTAGTTACGGTCAACACCAGCCTGTATGTTTTTGCCAGTACAATTGGATTTGATGGAAAAGAGAGCAAATCTCTTCTTACCAGGCCTCAGTTCAGAGGAAATCTAGCATGCTGCTATACAGTAGCATCTGGGGTCAAAAATCAGCCAAGCACCAAATGGCAGTAAATGTTGTGCAAGTTCAATCAGTGAGGGTAACCTGCCACACCGGCTGCTAAGTTTTTGACATCAAAACATTTGAATGACTCGGTAGTAGTCTTTGTTCTTTGGCTGCTCTCAGACTTTGTCCCTGCTACACTCTCTCTGCTGGTGACACAAATCACCGCACATCACGACTCTGTATAAAACAGGCTCCTGATTGGCTGCTGTTCTGCTGCTCTACACAGAATGGTAACATCTAAATTTGTTTCTCTGCTGTCTGGTTAGCTATCTTAAAGTTTCTTAAGGCTGTTAGCCTATGTTTAATCTTTTCCCCACATGGGAAAAAGGATCCATTGAATAAGTGAGTAAGTGAGCAAGTGTAAAATGAAGACTCTTTAAGTGTGCTCTTGTTTCTTTATCATATTATGACTGTATATAAGGAATAACACTGAAATGAATTAATTATTGGGAGCAGTAATAACAAGGTAAAACAAGATAATTACTTTTTATTTACTAGCCCCAGGCAGGAGAGCCAAAAAGTTAATTTCAGTTTCTACATAAACACATGCACATGAACATGCACATACATATAGACAGCAGGATACAAGTCATGCAGTCTTTCTCAATAGACACAGAATGTAAAATACACACACAAACACACGCACATACACGCAGACAGCTAATGTTACCGTAAGTTCTTGCAAGAGAATGCTGAGTCGGGTTATGAGATACATAATTTCCTCCTTTATTCTTATGTAGCAGCGTGCACGCATACACACACTGGCAAGTGTTGCACTTGCTTTGTCTTTGAGGAGCCAACTGTAGGTCAAGCTGTTAAAAGTGCTGAAGCAGACTTTGCCTTTCTCTCACTTTCTCTCTCTCTCGCTCTCCCGCTCTCTCGCTCTCCTTCATTTATTCCATATGAAGTGATCCAGCTGTGACCTTAACGCAACAGAGAAGAATCTTGCTAGTGCTGAACACACTCATGTGATTTTAGCAGCAGTGATGGTTCAACCAGTGGTCACTGACCTGTAATGCAGACTGGGAAGGAGCACATTACATAACAGTGATTTTATACAGTAATGATGACTGACCTGCTGTAGATGATGATGATAACATTACTTAGGTTGCATTAAGTCGCTCCCTCAAATTCAGTGAATTAGAGAAGTCCGCTAAAATTTAGTAAAAGTAATCAAATCATTGGTTAGCCTGAAGAATTGGTAGATTATGATGCTGACTGTAGTTTGATATGGGTAATTGGTAGTAATTTGTAGTGTATTCCATTTGAAAGACAATTAAAAGTACCTTTTTCAATCCTGGAAATGTTCCATAAAATGATTTCTAAATGATTTGATCACTGTCACAAGCAGCAAGACACTGTAAATATGACTACTGTGAAAAAGATGATGATGCTTTACTTTTCTCTAGTGTGTTTAGTCACAACATGACAACCAGCATTCACAGTCAGCTGAAACCAGTTACCATGGTGATGATGACTCACCAGGGCATGCTGGGATATTCAGGAAGTGACAGCAGGACACGGGAAGCAATTGAGAGTGTGTTTGAACACCCAGGCATGAGGGACGAGAAACATGAAGGCAAACCTAGAGAAAGGGGTGACATGGGTAAAGAAAGAGCCACAAAGAGAGTGAATGGGTGGGAGAGCGAATCGGAGACAGAGAGAAAGAAATGGTGAAAGTGGACGTGTTTGTGCTTGCTCATGTTTAGTGTATGTAGATTTCAAAAGTCGGCATTCGCTCAGCGTGTGAGTGCAACTATCACTCCTGTTGTGGCCTCTGTAGTCATGTAGTAAACCTTGAGCAAGCTACACACAAAGTTAGAATTGACCAGCAGGTTTTACTTTTTCACAGGGGAAACATTTTTTCTTGTAACTCAAAGGCTGATTCTGATTCATTTTGCATTTAGGCTGCTATGCAACTAGCCTACAGTATTCTTAGTAACTTTTCTTGCATTTCAAGGGATTGAAAAGGCTTCAGTAACATGCCTTAGCCACTGCCGCTCTGTACCAATTTTGCCAGAGCAAATCAGCAGCCTTCTCCAGTCGTCCCTCAGATCACCTCAGGGTCTCGAGTCAGTTTCTAAAATACTGAGACAGGAGATCGTGGCAGAACAGCCATGCAGTCAGGTGAGGATGGCACATGTGTCCTGCAGAGAGGCTCAGGTGTGGCTTGTACCTGTTGGCCACTTCCACTCTTCACTGCAGGTAGGACAATACGACTAGATTACTGATGCAACAGTTGGCTCACTGCACGGCTGGCAGACTCACTGACCGCTTGACTAGATGCACTGCTCGGGTAATTTACTATCTGACTGGTCCATTTGACTGGCTGACCAGAGACTTTCCCCCATGGGGAGACAGCAGTCATTAGTTGTAAACAGGTAATGCTGTGGGGTGCGAGCAGGGAGACCACAGGCTCTTTCTTTAGAATGGAGGTCTATGGAGGAGATGCCTTGGCAAACAGCATTTATGAGAAAATTGTTGGTGACATGATAAATTTAACTTGTAACTGCTCATGCCCAACATGTTCCTTATTACATTATAATTATTATAATTTTGGAGAGAGTCATGATGAGTTTGTTAAGAAAAAAAAGCTCTTTTATTAGAGAATGCAGCTGAGACTCCATTCACTACAATGAGAGACTGCAACTGTTGAAAAACTCGAGAGACAGTTTCATGATGTCAAGAACTGATGTGATTGGCTTAAAACGGTGCATGTGACTTAGTCGGCCATTATGCTTATAACCAATGCTGAAACCCATGAGTCTTATCTCCCTCCTTATCTACATATCTCTGGTCTGATGAGCTAATGGGCTAATTAATGGCTAGATGGCTTATATCTCTGAAATCTGAAGTACCATGGCATGGCTTTGTCTGGCTGTGAACCTGTCATCTGGCCTGGTGGGTCTGACTCATCGGTGGGTCTGACTCATCCTTTAAAGAGATGACTTCAGGTTTTGAGAAGCTTATCTGGTCTATGTCGAATTGGGAGTTTTCTGACTTCTTCCAGAAAGCCTTTGTATCAGTGGTTTCCCAGCTGATATTGACTGGTTTATTGACAGGCTGACTTACCGGCTATTTACCTGACTCAGCCTTTTTTTTTCTTTCTGCTATGTAATGCCACTTTTACAAAATCACGATGTTGAAAACATTCATTATGAGGATGATGACAGATTTTACCAGTCAGCAGTGACTAAGGTTGTAATTGATTCAGAATTTACTTGGTCAAATGACATTCGTTGTTCAATATGACAATTTTAGTTTTTGTTTTATTTTATTTTTTTTTATTTGTAGTCTTTCTTGCAATGATAAGATGCATTGGCACAAGTTTCACATGTAATAATAATGAAAGCAATCATAATCAATCATATTCAAATGCAATATAGGCATACTATTTAAAATCTGTAGCCTAAAATTCATTAAGAAAGCTGAATAGAGATTTTCACTGCCAGCCATACCAAGACACCATGCAGCTTTGTCAGAATAATGAGACACCACACAAGTATTGTTGGTTAAGTGAAGCTCTTAGAACTTACTTTATTTTTGAAACATTAAAAAGATGTAAGCAGCTCAGCTCAAGGAATCTTAGTCAGTTGTGGGGGTTTATTACAGATACTTGGAGGCGTCGTCTTTCAAGAGGCAGCCTTGTTATGTCACATTTTAAACCTCTCTCTTTCCCCATCCTCTCTCTCCTCTCTCTTCTTTGTTTGCAGAATATGACAGCCAGTTAGCCCCAGCAGGAACATCTAAGTCAGGCATGGCGTCGTCTTCCTACCTAGAACCCAACCTCAACCACTCCTCGGCGGGTGGTTGTGGGGTCAAGTCCCGGTCTGGGGGGCCTGGTGGGACCGGTGTTAGTACCAGTGCTGGAGGTCTGGAGCGGCCACCGGGCTCCATGGACCGGATCCTCAAGATCTTCCATTACTTTGAGACTAACAGTGAACCATGCACCTGGGCTAGTAATATCAGGCACGGAGATGCTACAGATGTCAGGGTAAGAGAGAGGTGAAATACACAGCATGCAAACACACACAAAACCTCCGTTTCTCAGCCTCACCCATATCCTTTCCCTCCTTCCCCACGTTCTCTGTTTGCAGGGTGTTATCCAGAAAATAGCAGAGATCCACAAATTACGCTGTGTGTCCTCTCTGGGCCTCCGTCTGACACACCTGCGCTCCGAGGCTCTGCATTGGCTGCACCCCGACCTGGGCGTGTCTCACGTCAGGGAGAAGTACGAGAAACAGCACCCCCAAGAGGAGTGGAGGTAGAACTGCAGCATAATTGAACGTTGTACACACATTTTGCTTTCTCTCTCCCACTCACTTTTACTCTTTCACTCTCTCCCTCCATTTCCTTTTTTCTCCTCTGTCCTCATCTCTCTGTAAGGATTAAATCATCGTGTTTCTTTGCATAATGTGCATGTGTATATGCATGCATGTGTTTTTCTGTGTTTGTGTGTGTGTGTTTATGTTGTGCATACCAGAGGAAGGACCCAGGGCTAAAGTGTGTCAGACTGTAGCCCTGGCAGGCAGACAGGCAGAGTCAAGGGACGAAGAGGAGTCAAATCAGGATTCTGGCTGAAATAAATTCAGTTAAGTTTAGTAATCCCACATCCAGCCTAATCTCTCTAGTACGGCACGCCACAAATTTCATATTTTCTGGTACACACATCTGTCTTAGACCCAGCTGGGAGAGAGGCAGAGACAGGGGAAATAATGTTTATGTGTACCTTTACTTTAACATCCATATGTGGATTACACAGATTGTGCCTTGGCTAAATTTCCGTCTGAGTGTCAAATATTCCATCAAGTATCAGTCTTTCTGCAACAGATTTCTGCAGTATTTTAATTTTCAAAGCTATATGATTATGGCAAAATCATAATTCATAATAATTAGCTTTGCTAAATATTGTGATTATTAGTGTTGATGTAAGGAAACAAATATATACATACAGAAGAGGTCATGTAAATTTGTCATAATGCAGTATGAATAATGGAAGTAACAAACTGGTGCAAAAGAGCAAGTTATTCTCTGTTTAGTTGTTTTTATGTGAACAAGTAGAACAATCATCAGTCAGCTTTTGCTGTAGTAGCTACTATGGTTCTACAGTCTGCCATTTTGAGTGGCTTCATGCTGTTGATTCAAAGCGAGGCAGTCCTCTTCCTGTTTTGGCTGAAGCACTATCTTTGAGCTGCACGTCAGTCCTGAGCAGTTTGTAGAAAATTATGTCCTGGGGCACATAGGATATAGCCTACACATGAACAGCTACACATAGAATAAGCCTGTTTTCTCGGGAATGGTCTCCTTGCCAATGATAGGTCAATCCATTTATTTCCACATTTTGTCAAATGATTTATGCATCTTCATTTCCCACGAGAGTAAACTTGTGATTGGTTGCACATAATTAAAGCACTTCATATACCACACATTCAGGAGAACTGAAAATATGACAAACATGTAGTTTGTGTGTTTCCATGATTAATAATACAGTTACGTACAGTAGAATATTTGTGACAGAAAATTATCGAGAAGTAATTGGGCAGCAGTGCTAATTACATGGTAAGCTGCTTTAGTATGCCACAAATTAGATGTTACTGTAAAAACAGCTTTGTTTGGCAGTTTCTCCTATTTTGTGCAGTGGGACACAACAGGCCAAGTAGTGAAACCAAATAGGTCAAATATAAAATTGTGTTGTTGAGCACTTTTATAAGACTAATTGATATCAGGTTTCACCCCCTGTTGTATTAAGGCTAAAATGGCGCTCACTGTCTTTGTTGTATATGATATTATTGAGCAAAGTAGTGTGCATGTCTAATATCTTCTGCTTCAGTGGATACCTTTTTCTCTGTTTTGGAATGAGTTGCTTTATGTCGTCTGATTCATCATCATTGTTGTAGGTCTATATAGCGTGATGTGGCTCCTGTTAGTGGTGGTCAGTCTGTTTCCCTGGAAACCAAACAAACAACTAGAAATCTGAGTCAGCCAAACTTGACAAACCTCCTCTGCAGCCTTTACCTGTATCTCATTATGCATTGAATGTGCACTTATATAATATTTTGGTATTATTGCTGGCTGACTCTTATACTGCAGTACAGTGTAGTGTTTTACAGAAACGTTTTCTAGGACAAACTACATACTTCTCTCTTTCTACTCCACCCCCATTATGTTCTGATTGATCAGAGTAGGCGCCTGGTGCAACCTCCGTGGAATTGTTTTTGTGTTTTTTTTTTCCTTCCAATTTTTTCATGATGATTCTGAACATTTACACAGGTGCTAGTGATGGAGCATGAGTTTATAATAAGCCATCTAAACCAGGGCTTTGTGGTTTTTTAGGTTGTGTTGACTAATGGATTTTTATGTATTCATTTTTTTTTTTGTTTTGCCTTCACTTTCACTTTCAGTGTACAGTTGATCTGTGTTGGTGTCTGGCAGTCCTCAGCTGACTTTGTTGACAGCTCTATTAACAACTTAATCATCCATTGTCTTCCAGTCACCAGGACAGATGATGTCTGTTGCTCCCAGATTCACTGAAATTGGATTTAATTGAGAATGAACAAGTTGTTCATAAGTTGCGCGCAGCAGCCAGCTGAGCAGCTCGGCGAGTTGTTGTCCGCTGCCTCAGAGGGAGGCAGAGCTGCTTGCCCACAGGAGCTGCTGCTGCCAAGCTATTGTTAGAACAGGAGAAGTAGCCCAGGGGATGGACTGACTCTCCCTCTTCTCTCGCTCCCTTGCATGCATTCTCGCTCTCCATCTCGTACACTCGCGCTTTCTCTTCTTCACTTTCATCTTTCTCTCTATCCTTCTCTCTCTCTCCTTCTCATATCTCACATCTTTCTCTCTCTCTTCTTTCTCGTCTCTCTCGCTGTCCGCTCTAGCACACAGCGTTTTCTCCCTCTCATTCTCTTTTTGGTTCATTCATTATGGAGTGCAGCATGTTTTATTCATTTTGTCCTCAGCCTTGATTTCCTTTGTTATCTAACTTCATGCCTGTGGCGTCACAGCAACTAGGAACTCACTCTTCTCCTGACCCAGTTCTCTGCACTGTAGTAATTGCAATATGTCAGTCATAAAATAATATGTCACTATAAACTCTGATGGCCCATCTGGGTACTTGTGTGCTACAGCTAACTGGCAAGCATTACTACAAGTGTCTCATTATACATGATGGATTTACAAGGTTATCACGTCTCTCTGTAGGCATGTGTGTGTGCGTGTGTGTGTGGTTGTTTAACCATACTGTCTCTGTGATTCTCAGGTATGAGTTACGGATACGGTACCTTCCTAAAGGTTACCTCAGTCACTTCTCTGAAGACAAACCCTCTCTCAACTACCTCTATCACCAGGTGAGACAACAGCAGACTCAAAGACGTCTTCCTGGTACACTTCACCCTAAACACTAAACTTCATAGAGTGCATTTGTTTCTGACCATTTCTATCACATCTTTTTTGTTTGTTAGTTGCTGGGCTTACATCATATTCAGCCATATTAGCCAGCTTATTCCTCAGTGTAGTGTTGGGCAGTAAAACAACAACAACAACTAGAAGAGTGCACGCAGTTAGAGTGCAGATCTCCACCAGGCGTGTGTGGGCACACAATGTCTCTATAAAGTAAATAGCTATACTATAACACATGTAAATCATGAAATTATTATTCTGTTTAAAGTTAGGGCAAGCTGTATATTTTGAAAATATTGCACATAACGCCAGTTTTATTTTCTTTCAACTGCATGAGACTATTTTGGTCCAATCATGATTGAGTGATCATGCCTAAGGTAAAACTTAGTATGCAAGAGGCTCTATTTTTTATTATTATTATTATTTTTTTTTTTTTAACTTAGTTAATTTATATAAATTCATTTATAAAGTTAATCTACCTTCATTCTACCTTCACAGTGTTCTCTATTGTGATTTTAGTTGATTTAATGAAATAGAAAAAAACAAAACAAAAAAACAACAACAAAAAACAACAGGTATGAATTGACTGATATGACATATAATTTATATAATTTAACGTGATAACATTTTTGGCCATATTGCCCAGTCCTACCTCAACATGTCATTACTGTAGGCATTAAGCTTGTACCATGTCACATTCTTACTGTCACTTATATAATGACGCCTAAATGCCTTAGGATGAATCATTTAAAAGACACTGAAATGCCACAGTTCATATTATATATATTGTGTGTGACCATTCTATATAACAAATAATTTTACATTTTTTGCATTTAGCATCATGCAGAGTAAATTATATTTAGAGTAACAGTAGAATGTTAAGTTCTGCTACTCCACTGCATGTTTCTTCAGGTCAAGAGTGATTACATGCAACATATAGCTGACCATGTGGATCAAGATGTTGCTTTGAAACTGGGCTGTCTGGAGATCAGGTGGGTACAAACTGACACATAAACTCACTGACAGACACACACACCAAGACACACACACACACACACACACACATAGTTGGCCGGTGGTGTGACAGTTTAAAGATATCAGCGAAAATACCCTGCTCCATTTAAAAAGTAGGCACTCCTATGAGAATGAGGTAAACTTCACCACTAAGTTTAAATCAATGCTTTTGTCAGATCAGTTTTCAGGAATGTTTGATTGACCACCTAATCCTGTTCCTGCACAATACTGATCTCCATCCAACTGTGTACATTACAGGAGGTTCTTCAGAGAGATGCCGGGCAACGCCCTGGATAAAAAATCCAACTACGAGCTACTAGAGTAAGATTGATTTGTTTCACATTTATTGATATTTTTGTAGCACTTAACTTGACAGTTCACAAATTACAGGGTAATAATTACAATTAGATAAAAATCATCAGAATGTTAAAGCTATTTCTAGTAGTAATGAGTAATTATTTGTAATTAGAATTTGTGCCGGTGCTATCAATTTTTTCAGCACCTAAATTGTTTATGTTAAGTACATCTCTGAAAGTGGTTAAAATTCAATGTATGCAAATTGTATGAATGAGAAATTTGTAACTAGTCAAAGAGAAATACTATAATTGTATTCTTATGTTTAGGAAAGATGTTGGTTTGAGACGGTTCTTCCCCAAGAGCCTGCTGGACTCCCTCAAGGTGAGAATTAAGCCGTGCTTGATCCCTATTAAAACGCTTCCAATCACTCCCAGAAAATCAGTGAATTTCATCTGTCTAACCGGCCAGAGTTTCACACTTTAATTCTATTGGCTGATAAAGGAATATAGATTAATTTAATGCCGAAATGCCGGGCGGCTGAGAGGCTGCTTGACTGACGGGCTGAGCGGCTGACTTTCTCGATGACAGTCTGATGGAACAACTAATTGTCTGGAATTAGGTTGATGCTGTTGTTGTCAGTATCAGATTGCCTTTTCAGTTGTCTGTTGTGTGCCTGGCTGTAAACCAACTTTCTACCAGAGAGCTAATTCCTTGACCTTGAGCCGTTGTGGTGCCGTCTCCCTCTCTCCCTCTCCGGCAGGCCAAGACTCTTCGTAAGCAGATCCAGCAGACCTTTAAGCAGTTTGCCAACCTCAACGATGAGCAGAGCATCCACAAGTTCTTTGAGATACTCTCTCCCATCTACCGCTTCGACAAGGAGTGCTTCAAATGTGCTTTGGGGGTACGGCAGTGCTCACACTGATACAGACAAATGTTGTGTTTCAAAGAGAACAGCGAAGTGTCTCAATTTAATGACCAAACAAAACCGTAAAAGGATGGCAGCTGCAGTTTTCAGTGGTAGTCATGTTTTTTCATAACCCTGCTCATTCTCTATGTCAGCAGATTTTTAGTCTGATGAGCATGCACAATGGTGACTTCATGTATACTGTTAGGCTCTCTGCAGTATTATGTTGGTAGGGTACAGACAGGGTAGACACGCGTCTTTCTTCCAGAGCACAATTAATGTTTTAAAATAGTAAAAATGCGCGTGAACCGTCAAATAGTTCTACATGATTTCCCTTTTGCCATTACTGTGCACAATGATAAAAAGTGAGTGAAATGATGAAATGTGGCATCTGTTTGAATGCTTGTTTCTTTCCTCTCTCTTCCTGTCTCCCTCTCTAGTCGAGTTGGGTAATATCAGTAGAGTTGGCTATCGGGCCAGAGGAGGGAATCAGCTACCTCACTGATAAGGGCTCTACGGTGAGTAAACATGCAGAAAACACTAACTTGGTCCTCTATGTAACCATGTAGCCATCACAAAGCCTCCATTTTTTATTTTTTGGGGGGTATAAAGTTATATATACCTGCTAATACTGCTCCATTTCAGTATTCCTTGACCTCAGCTTGGCTTTCAGCACTGGAACATTTCATTCATTTAGGTGATTGTAAGCACACAGTGGGCATCGCTGATACTGCCCTCTACTGGATCACATTGTTTGCTTACATGCTTTAAAACTGCATCATTCCCAGAATGTGTTGTCCCATCAAATTGACATGTTGACATTACATGTTGGATGTCTCAAAATTTCCTCATTAAAGGGGCGTTAAGTATGTGTGGCCTGTGGGTGTCTACAAACAACCAATAGGTGTTGGAACAACAATGATTCAATTTAGGAATGTCTTGATATTTAAATAGGCAGCAACCAGACTGTTGTAAAGTAGGCAGTTTGAGTTAGAAAATGAGTTTTACAAGCTAGAAATCTGAGCACCTGGCAAAGGCATCCTTGAGTAGTCAAGCGATTAGGGAAAAATACACCTGGACTCAGGAGGGGCTTTCTGTGGTGAAAACCTAGAAAGAAGAGCTGCACGCTCATAACTCCAGTGCAAAGATTAATTTATTTAATTTCACCCAGATGAAGATGAACTGTCTGTTGAAGTGTCAGCAGTTGGTTGGATAAATTAGTATTTGCATGAAAATGAATCAGAGCATGTCCTTTGTGGCTCTCACAAATCCCTGACACTCATTGTTAGAACATTGTCTATATTGTGTCCAACCTTGAGCTGTTATTATTGTCATTGTTGTATGTAAAGATGGATGTATTGATCTAATATAGATTCATTTCAAGGGCTTTGAAAGAAGTTTGCTTTACATTCTCAATCACAGATGCACATTTGCTTGTAAGATGCAGAGTTCCTCCCATGGAAGTATTTCCAATATTCTCCATAAAGGACACCAACACATACTTGAATTTTGATTGTTAATGCTTCTGTTTCTCTTTCTCTGTCTCCAGCCTACCCACCTAGCTAACTTCACCCAGGTTCAGTCCATCCAGTACTCTGCTATGGAGGAGAAGGACAGGAAAGGCATGCTGCAGCTAAACGTGGCAGGGGCTGCAGAGGTACACACACACACACACACACACATACGCACACAGACACCATTTCTATGCAAGATGGTTCTTTGTCAAACGCCACTTCTTGCCTGTTGTTACTGCATTTTGATGACATTCACGTGGCTTGAATATTCAGTGTGGAGCATTAATTTAAACGACAAGTTTTGACTTCCATCAAGTTTATTCCATGTTTGAAAACCCTATGAATAACTGTTAAACCATCGATTTACACAAAGTGGAGGTGTATAAGCTGCAAAACCAGGCCAGTGCACTGCACATTTGCACCCTGCTCATAGATTGACAGCCAAAATTTATTTATATTGATGGTGAGCCAATGCTAAAGCAGCGCTGCCGACATCAGTGCGTGAAACCGTGAATTCTGTACTGCTAACACTTGGTTTTATATTTTTTGCCACCATGGAAGATGCATGTTAAACAGTGTATGTGAAGTTGTTGTGCCAAACAAACAGCAGGATGAACATCAGCGTGGAAGAGGGGAGAGCAGCAAATAGGGGGGAGTGAGCGGGTTGCCATCTGTGCACGAGTGTCAGCATGAGTGCGTCTGTGTGAGAGTGGATGTGCATTCATAGCAGGTGTTACTGGTGGAAAAGCATGTGTGCATCAGTGCAAGAGTATGTCAGTGTGAAAGAATGAATGAGCGTGTGTGTGTGTGTTTCTGTGTGTGTGTGTGCGTGCGCACGGGTAGAAGACGTTATTTGTGATAAAGCTCTGATTGTCTCCAAGTCTAGTCTGAAACAACTCTCTGTCCCACTCTCACACTAATCCCTCTGTGTGTGTGTGTATGTGTGTGTGTGTGTGTGTGTGTGTGTGTGTGTGTGTGTGTGTATAGCCTCTTACAGTCACCACTGCATCGCTGACTACCGCAGAAAACATGGCTGACTTGATTGACGGCTACTGTCGGCTCGTCTCTGCAGTAA
>OMKZ01016452.1:21952-33112 GCA_900302535.1 Neoniphon sammara
TCGTTCTCTCTCTCTCCCATTCCTTGCGTGTAGCTGTTATATCGTACATGACTGCCTTGTCTGGTTTTTTGCATGTGTTTGGAGCCAGGTATGGTGACGGTGTTTTGGAAAGGTACTCGTGTGTTTCTGTTGCCTTTTCTGATGTGTTTTTCTTTTTTTTTTTCTCTCTGTTGAGGTTCACAGAGCTGCTTGAGTTGCATGCAGTGATTGATCTGTTCACGTGTCATATGGGAGGCGGTTGGAATTTTTAGCTGTTGTGGTATGGTGCAGAAGTATTCGTTTCACCAAGTCATTTAGTCTCACATTCAATGTTACAAATTTTGTTTTTTTCTTCAAACAAGTGAAAAATCTTCCAGTGGGATGAGATAATCCCATGTGTTTCCAATGCTGATCATCTTGTTTCCTCAATTTTCTTGAATCAAGTGCCATTTTCTTGTTATTGGTGGGCTGATCTGCCTTACTCTGCCTTGTTTCAACATATTCATACTGGCTCCCAGAAAAATTCCTGAGACAGTGAAACTGCACTGGAAGCAGTAGGGATTATCTCATCCCACTGGCACTTGTTTCAAGACAAACAAGATTTTAACACTAAATATGAGACTAAATCATTTGTTAACATGGGAATTTTTTGCACTTCAGGGAGAATAATGTGGATGCACAAAGTATTTCATGTTGATAAGGGGTATACTTGCAATATTTTGTAGAAATCAGGGGGATATGAAACATTTTGTATTAATAGGGGGACTTTTGGTGTGTGTTGTGTTAACAAGACACATATCCTCCTTTGTCATTCGCCTTTATATGTAACTGTTAATCTGAGCTCCCTGCAGTACTCTCGGCATTGTTATAGCCTATTGGAACGTTGAGGAGGATTTCAGATACAGGTTTGACGGTAACTCTTTCTTCTTTTTATCTGCCTACAACTGAGACTTGACGTCTTTCTTTGCTCTCTCTTCTCCTCCCCTGCCTCCCTCTGGCTCTGAAGAAACAGATGACTATGCTGAGATCATAGATGAGGAAGACACCTATACCATGCCTTCAAGTGAGTAGACACACACACACGCACGCACAGGCACACACAGAAACGTTGTCGGTAGCATATGTGTGATATTAAGTTGAGAGACCAAGAGATAGGTGTCTGCGTGCGCATGTGTGTGTACTCTGCTGATTGGTAGATCCTCTTCTGACTTGTCTGGTTTTGATCATGCAGCATACTGTATGTGCACGTGTGTGTAAGTGTATGTGTGGGTGTGTGTGTTGGGTGGGGTGGGGTCGGGGCTTTACCCAGTTCTGCAGGAGCCATGAACATGTGCAGTAGTTGCTAATTTTCATGTACACGTGGGAGAGTCTTTTGCTGTATCGCTAGTCAACTTCATTTTGAAAATGTTGAACCTTAAGTATTTTTGGGCTACTTATTACATCCCACAACTGTATGATTCATGTCAACAAATAGATAATACAACCCCATGTAAACCAGATGCATGCTGTCCTTTGTTCTTTCAGTATATTGTGTTATATTCTATACTTATTAGCATTTTTGTGTCTCACCTTTACAAGATTTAATCAGTGTGTTGGTACTGGTATCAAATAAAAGTTCATTTTTAGGATGGATGGGTAAATGGATGGATGGTCAGATAAATAGCCTGACAGGAGGGATGAATGAATGTCTAAATGAGCCATCGCCACGTGTTAGTCGTGTTTAGAAGGGGAAGCCGCTTAATCCACACACTGTCTTTGTATTATTAGACCTAGTCAGTCTATATCTGTCTCAATGAGCTGTCACAAGATTTGGTCAGAGTCACAGACTGTTTTGTCACACTGTTACCACATTATCCGGCCCCAGTCTTTAGATCGCAGCGAACATTTTCAAATGGCATTGAATTTCTGCTTATAACGATTTCTGTGTTACCACTCGGTATGTCAGTGTATTATTTCTGTGCGAGCCATCAGTGCAGAGGTTTCTGTGGCAGAGGGCTGTCTGTAGGCTAGTTCCTGCTTAACGGCCTCCTGGATTATTCCTTTAAAATAAGAACTGAGTGGAAAGGGCCTGCTGTGCTGCTGTTGCTGCCTGTTCACATTGCCCTGCTGGCCCAGATTTAGGACTGTTGTTCATACTGAGCCCACTGCAGTTGTCAGTGGTGATGCTCCATGCGCAACATTTGGAGGCAGTGGAAGTGGGCAGTATCGCCTTCAGCAGGGATGGGAACTGCACCTTGGGCAAAGTGAATGTGGTTAACTTAGTATGCTGTAAGGACTGCAGTGAAAAATTACTGTTAATTCTAACGGACAAAATTGCCCTTATAAAGTGCCTCAAAATGTTGCCTGCGTGTCATGAGCATAAGTCGTTCCATGCCTTCAAATTCCAACATGGCTTTGCTTTTTTGGCCATTCATAATTAATAGCTTTTCACTTAAGTCCTATGCACAGACAGTCTTAAACACACACACAAACAGAGAGATATAGAGAACATAGACATTTAGCTCACACATTTATTACACAGACATTGTTGGATATGTGCATTGAAACAGAAAACAAAATAGCTACAGTACTCATTGCATTTTCTAGTCTGTTCGGTGTGTCACATCACTCTCTCAGCCTTGGAAATAAGTGATGTAGTAAGAAGTGATCCATTAGCCTAAGTGCAATACACTCACATACACAAGCCAACTGGTCTTGTTAATAAATTTAGACTTAGCAGTGCAGCAGTGAATTCTGTGTTAGATTAGTTTTCACTTTGTTCCATGCTACCTCTGTGTTCATCTGTACTGTATGACAGCTAGCCAATCAGATTGGTCTGTTTGGTGTTTCAATGGTGCATTGAGCTTGTAAAACACACCTAGTTATGCCTTATGAAATGTTTTTTCAAGGGGAACAATTGGTGACCAGTAACCATTGGATAAAGGGCGTAATAACCCAGAGAGAGCTCTTCACTGTGATAATGGTCATTGTGGTGATGTCTACACAGTACTTGGCATTAGGGCTGGGTGATATGGGGAAAGAATCAAAGAAAATATCTTTGATTAAATATATCATATACGATATTATAGGGGTGACTATTGATGCTCTCATGAGATATTTATGCACTAGAGATTTGTGAAGAAACAATAATAATGTGGATCTGATGACCAAGGAGGTGGAGAAAAATAACAAACCAGCTTGAACAGTCTAATAAATTCAGAAAACTGCATCCCTTTACCGTAATGCAGCCTTTAAAACCAGGAAAAGACAACACTTAGGCCCTCCACATCACAATATTACCATATGCAAAATTATGGACCATTCTTATTGTTATATCATAATATTGATTAAAAAAAATGATATATTTCTCAGCTCTACTTGGTATAAGCATCACTGCCGTACCCATAATCACAGCAAAGAGCCCCCTCTTGGATATTATGCTGTAACACTGACATAACAAGTAAAGACTGTCTGCAAAGACAATATACTGATCTCTATACTGACAGCTAGTTATTTCTGTCTCTTATCACTAACCCATTTTCCCAGAATACTATGGACTAGATCAAGGTAATAATTGGAACAAATCATAACTCTGGTTGTATTGTGATGGCACTTTGATTTGGTGGTTGTTGTGATTCTTATTTTATGTTTGCTTGCTACTGTAAGACAAAATTCTCCATTTATTTCTGTATCCCCTGTTGATTTGATTCCCCCCTTGTTGATGTTTTGTTGATTTGCTGTCAGCTGTGATGTGAAACGATGGTAGCTTCAGGAGTCTGAGTTGTTGTGCAAGGATGTTGTTGTGTACTTAAAGGAAATGTGGAACAGCCTTCACTCAGTCAGATGATTGTAAAATTCAATACCATTTGACTTGCAGAATAACAAAAAGGTAACAAGCCACAGTTGCAGAAACCTGTTTACAGGGGCAGTGTAACAACAACATGGCAGCAGCTCACTTTTTTTTTTTTCTAACATTATTTAACCAGGCAAGGTGACTCAGAGCATGCTCTTATTTACAGCCTGGGGGAGGAGGTGCAGGGAGAGGGAAGGCTTGAAATAGATCTATTTACAGCACCATTTTTAACCCTAAAGCACTAAGAAACCAGGCAGTCCCACTCCATTGTTTTACCATGACATTCCTTTCTATATTCCCTTTTTAAGGCCATGGTACATGGGCGACATTTTGAGGCAGAGCATACATGCATTAATTATGGCCAATAATGCTTTTTTTTTTTTTGCAACGCTATACCTGACTGTGTAGTCCCATCCTGCTGAAGGCATTATTGCCCATTCCCATTGTCTTAAAAATTTGCTCATGTACTTTGACATTTACAACGCTATGACATATATATGCAAGAATAATATCTGATTTTTCAGTACGTCCTTGTTTATCCACATGCTGGTGTTTATTACATGGACAAAATCAGGTCAACAACATTGTATTTAGCAACCACCAGCCTCTTAACAGTGAAAATTGAGCAGAGATTTTGATCCCTATTAATGAAAGTTACATTTAAAGAATCAAAAGATGCAGGTCTTTTTCTTCTTTTTTCCATCGCGGCTCACCCTTATACAATCAACCTGACTTTATCCATATTACATTTAACTTCTGAATTCATATGCTCATACACACATTGAGTGTTATTGGCTGTAGTGTGTCTGTATTCCATGGCATGCCTGGCTGTGGTTTGATAATGTTGTTGTTGCATGCTTTTTGGATTTAGCTTTTTAGTATCAAGCCAAGCTTGTCAGATTAGGAGGGTGGATTTTACTTTTTAACACCTTCTTTTAAATAATAGTAACCTAGGATAGTTAAATTTAAATGAGCACGTCAGTGTTAAGGGAGCCCTGGCATCACACAGAAAGTGCGATGCCTGAGGTGAATCTGTGTTTTTGTTTGATACTCGTTGTTGTTATCTGAAATTTCCAGAGATGCATCTGTTGCAAACAGTGACTGTGTCAGTCTTGCAGACATTTGCTGGCGGATGTGCTTCAAACGGAGATGATGCCAGTAGTCAATTGTAAATATGTTGTGCAGTGGAAGGCAGAGGTAAACAAACCCTGCACACTGTGATAAGCTGCCGCTAATGTTGAAAAGGATTACACAGATTGCAGAAATAAAGTCTGAACCCGCACAGAACAAGATAGGCATTGTCAGTGAATCAGCTCCAAGGAAATTTATTCTAGATCCGCACTACTACTCTGACAAGCTTGGGGAATACAAGGCCTGATCGAGAGGTGTGTGAGAGAGTGTGTGCACGTGTTTGGGATCTAACGACTCACTCAGTTTTTCCTCACTTGTGCATCTGTGTTTGTGTGTGTTCGTAGCACGTGACTATGAGATTCAGCGGGATCGTATTGAGTTGGGACGCTGCATAGGAGAGGGTCAGTTTGGAGACGTCCATCAAGGAGTCTACATCAGCCCGGTACGCAGTCACACACACACACACACACACACACACATACACAGAGACACAAAGCACTGTAAAACAATAGGACATAATTTCTCTGCCTGTCAAAATACAAGCAGATTCATATTCTTGAAACAAATATCTAACATTCACCTTACAGTCAAAATCAGGAGACTGTGCTCTTTTAGTTAATATGTTAAAATATACTAAGGATATGACAGGTGGAGAAAATGCTTACTCAGTTAGCATCAAAACCCTAAGCCCTCGTTTAACACAGTTACATTGATAGACTACTGCATTTTATCTTCTTACATTTGCTGTGATGTTAAGTCAGATTGGATATTGTTGAATAATTAAGTAGAATTTTGCTTCATGTTCATAAACAAAGTTCAGCCTTCTTCTCAGTTGCTTCTTTGATGGTAGGTCAAAGTTAATCTCTGTGTCATTTATCGTGATCTTGAGCATTATCATTCGTCAATGTCAATGTCAGCTGTCCAGAAGCAGATCTACATATTTCACATGCTGCACTGCAGTTTGCAGACTGGAACGGATTACTAAAGCACATTTGAATGCACTTGCTGAATGATGAATGTCAAAGATCATTCTGCTGCTGACCTTGTAATGAGTGTGCTGGTAATTAATGCTTTCTCTTACTGTCTTACTCTCCCGCTCTCTGCAAAGTGACCTTGGAGCTAACCTAAATAAATTTAGAGGAGCTGAAGTCAGATCACAGAAACAGCACAGATTTTGCTGAATGACAGTTGTAACTGAGCAAAATGATTAGCTTGTCACTCACTGACCATGGTATACACACAAATCTCGTACCGTGATTTTAAAAGGGAGAAACAAAAAAATATGATGCAGTAGCTTTATTCTAGTAGACCGCTCATAAATTTCCTGCACACAGTTGCTGGAAACTTGAAAGCTAGTAGACTCTGATTTTCGGTTCCCTGCTTACTTAGTGTAGCATCTCGATGAATAATGCTGAAGAGAAATTTATGCAGCACATTATGTTAGTAGCTATTATGTGACTGAAATAGACTGTGTTAACTTGAAAATAAAGTAGGTGTTCTTTGAAACCTAAACAAATCAAATTGAGTCCTTTTCAACTTAAGAGCTGCACATACATGGGAAACAAACTATAACAGAGAGATTGTCCCTTCCCTTTTCATGTGCTACTGAATGATGGACAGGATTTCAATCTGAAGTGCAGGACGCTTTCACAAACAAATGGCATTCTGTGATGCCCGAGTGGCAGAAGCACTGCACAGGAAATCAGTCTTCTGTTATGAATCATTCATTGAATACATTTCCAATAACCTATTAAAGGACTCCTGAGGAGAAAAAATGAATCTTAATTGTCCATTAATGTAAGCAAGCAGTATGCAAATTAGACTTCAGCTTGATATAAAGCACATTAAAAAGATTTAATTGTGTCACATGGGGAGATAAAGTGAAGTAAAATACCATAACAGATGGAGTATTGAACTGTGTGTTAAACACGCTGCTTGTACCAGATTAATCCCACATCTCTGCTCCTCACCTGTCTGTTGAGCTGTGAGGAGGCGGTGGATATGGATGATCCTAATGAATGACAGTTGTGGTGCTGATGATGTTGTTTTGGGTGATCTGGCAGGAAAACCCCGCCCTGTCTGTCGCAGTGAAGACCTGTAAGAACTCAACATCAGACAGCGTCAGGGAGAAATTTCTGCAGGAGGCATGTAAGTTCCTTGTGTGTCTGTGTGTGTTTCAGTTATTTCCTCTGTCAGCTGCTTTTGATGCACAATGTGGCAGTCTGCTAAAAGGGATTTTTGTGGCATATTTGGAGGTGAAACCTCCTAAATCTGACTAAAAAGCAGATCCTTGGGGCTACTGTTTGTAACAGCAATGATAACATTAATTAGCTAAAAAGAGAACTTGTCAGTGCGCCTAATTTCACAGTTATTTATCAGTGGGTATATGCTACATGCTGTATCTTCAATTCAGTTCTACTGAAATGAACTGATCCTGAATATCTAGTACAGATCTAATCATCCAGATATAGATATCCAGACTTTGGCAATTACAGTTTTTAGTGGCAGCCAAGTTATCTCTGCTATCCTGCCCCATGGCTGTTGCTAAGTAACAGGTGATTTGACAGGAGCTGGTGGAGAGCATTAACAGCCAACATTTCTCAAGAATTGGCAGCATTATAGCGCATATAGTACAACTTGTATAAAGATATTTGGGTCGTAGTGCTTAGTGCGGTTGCAGGGCTTCTGACCAGAACCAAGATTGAGCGATCATGCTGCTCCAATCTAGCTGAATTACACTGGCTCCCTGTTAGGTTTCGAGTTGATTTGAAGATTTTAGTATTAACTGACAAAGCTCTGCATGGCTTGGCCCTCATGCATTTCAGAGCTTTCATCCCCATATCAGCAGCCCTGCAGGCTCAGATCACACGGCAGAGCTCTGCTGGCTTTTCCAGTCAGACAGAAAAACTAAAGGAGACAGGGCTTTTGCCTCTCTGACTCCGTCCAAATGGCCAAGTCTGGCTTAGCTTCTGTCTTTTATCTTCTTTTACAATATTTTATTATACGTACAGTACTTTTATACTTGATCGTGTGCTATTATGATATACACTGTGTAACTTAGTGTTTTATAAAATGCAATGCAAATGAATTTTATTGCTGACACAAACTTCAGCCTTTTTCTCCATACGCCTCTTTCCCTCCAGTGACCATGCGTCAGTTTGATCATCCCCACATTGTTAAGCTGATGGGAGTCATCACTGAGAATCCTGTGTGGATCATCATGGAGCTCTGCACACTGGGAGAGGTAGGACACACATGGGTGGGTTGGTCTGCGGATGTATCTGTGGGTTTGCATGCACGTGTGCTTGTGTGTGAAGTTAATTGGAGCCGCCACTGAGAAGCTCATGTATAGTATATCATCATGGAGATCCTCACCAAAAAGCAAGTCTTGAGAGTTGAGAATTTCTGTTCAGATTTCTGTTAAATTACTGTTAACAGTGTAATCCAAGAGTTCTTAAGACACACAATTGCACCGTGGGTCCAAAAGTTCAATATTTACCTCATTTTAGACTTCCCACATTTGATCTTCACCAAGCCAACTGTCACAATAATAGCAAGTAGACGTTACTTTTAAATGCTGTTGAGAATATTGTAATTATGGTTAGAGTGTACTTGAGCAACCCATTAAAGTGGTAAAACGCAAATGGGAAAGTTATATTTTACATGATACCCAAGATGCCAAGTTGTGACATTCTCTCTCTTTGTTTAACCTTTAGGTGCATAGCAAATTTATCCGATAAACTTATTAAAATATCAGTTGCAAAAGTAATGTAAATATCATTGTCTTCATTCTGCCGCTCAAAAGAACTCTGTGTCACTTAGTTTATGTTTTTACCTCAGTCATTTTCAGCTTCAACTTTCCCATTTGTGCTTACCACTCTGTTGGGGTGTACAAGCGCTCTGTGACCATAATTACAATATACCCAACAACATTTGAAGGCAACATCTAAGTGCTTTGGCAGTGAGAGTTGTATAGAGTGCAAATTTAGGAGAGAATGAAGTAACTAATGGATTTTTGGACCCACAGTGCAATTGTTTGGCTTCTGAACATTTAGATTATGCTGTTTAGAGTAATTTCATGCTTATTTCTTAACTCTTTGTCCCCCCATTTACTGTGGAGAAGGCTAAAATGAAGCTAACTACTGTAGGTGTGTTATATTTAGTTACAAACTTGTCCTGTGTTTCACCTGACATGAGGGTGTGTAGGTAATGGCCAAATTTGAATTTTTGGACGAGCTACTCCTTTAAATTTGAAGTGAAAATCATTTGTCAAGTTGTTGTCTTGTTTCTGTTGGTACTGGTTCTCTCAGTAAGCCAGTTTTCAAAGCTGGCTGGAGCTCTGCTACAGCACGCCAGATGGGAAGCAGCGCAGTTGGGAATGGGCCATTTAGTGCCTGAGTTGAATATATGTATGTCATAAATTATGCTGACAAGGAGGATGCTATCCCCTTTAATTTCTCCTCAAACAGCCTCTGGCTATGGCTGCAAAGGCACAGCGTGTTTCACAGAACTCCTCAAGTGACTATTGTTGTTCTCGCTCTCTCTCCTTCTGTTTCTACTGCTCTCCTTAAATTACTTTTTGCCTTGCTCACTATAACTCTCCCTCTCTTTCTCTCTAACAATCTCTCTCTCTGTCTTTCTTTCCCTTTCTCTCTGTTTCTTTACTCCTCATCTGTCCCTCTACTTCTCTTATTCTCTGCATTTCTCTCCCTTTGTCTCCCATGCTCTCTCTCTCTCTCTCTCTCTGTCTCTGTCTCTCTGTCTTCCCTCCACAGCTGCGTTCATTCCTGCAGGTGAGAAAGTACAGTCTAGACTTAGCAACTCTCATCCTGTACTCCTACCAGCTCAGCACAGCACTGGCCTATCTGGAGAGCAAACGTTTTGTACACAGGTATGAACGAGGTTCAGGTGGCATCCTGATATTACTGTATACCAGACAGTTTGAAAAAGCTCAAAGTACCATATCAACTACTGTGACAACACTTACACTTCATTTTCTATTAAAATGCCATCATCCCTGCTATTTATTTTCTAGTAACATCATTACTGTTTGCAGCTGAAGTGCTAATTACACTGTTTTACCGTCAGATCCTAACTAACGTTAAACAGACACTTGGAGGCGAAGATGAGGGAATGTGAAAAGACAGCTAGTGCCAAAGAGAAATGCTGCAGCATCTGTTTGGCAGTTCTTCAGGTTCATGTCAGATGATATCGGAAAGTCAGCTGATTTGATTTACAAAGGATGGAAACGTAATATTCACATGCAGGGCATTTTCCATTGATGTTCAGGGTGACACAAAAATAATTGAGTGCATGTGTAACAAGCACTGCCTCAGTGGTGAGGAGTTTACCAAACCAATTTCCACACAGCTAGTGCTCGACAAAGTCAGAATATTTTTATTTTTATTATTTTTATTATTATTTTTTGGCCAGAAAAGTACAAGTACAGCAACCTATATTATTTATTTTTGACCAGAGCCCTATTAGATTTAAGTCTGTGCATATTCTCCATCACATCACAAGAGACATCACCTTTCTTCCATGTGATGTCAATGATAGTTTTATCCAAGCTTGTTATGGTTGACTAATTTATTACTACACATTTATTTGATTTAAATGATATATGTTCTCATTGTAAAGCGTTTGGCAATGGGAATTGACAGAAGCATGTGAAATTAAGTTGTTTGTTGTTGAATTCACAAATTCATTGTTACATTTCATTGCAACTTTGGTGTTCACTAGATTAGTCTATCCGCCGAAGAAATATGTGTTGGACTTGCTGAATTTTAGTATTAAGTAATTAGATGGTGTTGGACCTACTTATTGCATAACACTTTGAATTACAGCAGAGTTGGAAAAGTCTTTTGGTGACAAAAATAGATCCACCATTCTGTAGTATTGGAATTAATGAGATTAATGATGCAATGAGGTATGAAAGAGTGTTATGTTGTGGTGAAAGCAGGATGGCATGAGTTTCTGTAAAAGACAGCCTGGTGTCGCCACCTACTGGCAGAAGACAGTGTAGCAGCGATTTGGTACTTACCAGAGCATGGCAATACATACAATGATTTGAACCTGGCAATGCGGTTATTAAATTGTTTATGCTAGTCAACTATGGAGAAGTATTATGATATGATAAAGAAAAAGATTAAAAAGATCATCAGACTCTAGTATACAGACGCACACACACAAACTCACCCCTACCAGCTCATAACTGT
>OMKZ01016453.1:0-18825 GCA_900302535.1 Neoniphon sammara
TAGAGTTTACTCCATTTTTAAAGTAAATTTTTTGGATGACCTTGATTCCTGCTTTAATTGCTTCTAAAATGACTTCTGATCTAAACAAACACCATGTCTAATAGAAGACATTTAAGCATTAACAGTGGGAGATGGAAACGGCTTCTATGAAAGGGGCCAAGTAGTGAGATGCTCCAACTGATCTAATGACGTTAAGTTGTGGGTCTCTATTAAAAAACTTCAAAGTTTGGTTACCAAAAAGATTCTGCTTTTCATAACAGTGATCACATGAAGTGAAACATCAAAACAACATTTTGTTCAAATTTTTTAAGACTATTTTTTGGGCATTTCTGCTTTATTGGATACTTATAGTGAAGAGAGAAAAGGAATACAGGGCAGAGAGTATGCTCTGTACACGGTGAACCACTGAGGCGCCCCTGTGCACATTTTTTTGGTGAATCGTTCATGAATATCTTAATTATACAACGGTTGTTTCTGTTCAAGCAATCTGATTGGTTTAGAGCCGTGTGTTTTTTACTGTCATGGGAGTTGCAAGACTTTACCTGTATTACTGGTCTACAACAGCTGTTAAACTAACCGCTGATTAATAGCTTGTTCCGCTTCTGTTAAGCTAGCTAACAACTGACAACAGCTCATTAAATCAACATTCTGCGCGTGGCTAAAAATGGAATATAACATTTGATTGAGTTATATATTGAGCTGAGATGAGTTAATGAACTGGAGAAGACAGAAATGAGCTGGCTACCACAACACAGACGGTATGGGCCCTCAACTGCTTTAACAGTTGGCTAGAAAGTGATGAGTGTTGAGTTAAAAACTGTAAGAAAAGAGGAATTGGAGAATATTTCGACACTTTTATGGGTCTGTACATAACGGCAAAGAAGAGCTCCATGGTATTAGTAGCTATCTGAACTTCAGCTGGATTTAACACCGTTTTTTGTTGAAATTGAAATTTTTTTTGTAGAGTAATTAAAAACGTTAAAGACCCACTCCGCTTAAAATTGTTTTTTTCTGTTTTAAATGTGTTTTGCCAGATAATCTGCTACTATACTGATGTGTTCTATGAGCTTCGCCTGTCATAGCGCATTGTTTTTGCTTCATGCCGGTCAAAACGCGACTTCCCTGTTTCACTCACAGAAATCGGGATTGACGCAGGGCATGTAAGTTTACCGGTCTGTTACGTCACAGACCGGTAACCAATCGTACCCTCAGTATCTTACTATCTATTTGCATAATTAGCCAGCACAATTCAACTTGACAAAGTTCATTAGATGCCTTTCTCTAGAGACTTTCTATGGTTTTCAAAGCCTTTCCTCCTAATGGAGCATCTGGGTGTTTGTCTGTAGAGGTAGGAAACATTAACTGTGATCAGAGCTGGCAACCAGAGCCGAGGTTTATCTCGCTAACATTAACAACACACAACTGATTGATAATGCAGTCAAGCCGAAGGCTCGCGTTATTTATTACCGTTACGTTTCTAATGTAGTAGAGAGTGATAATGTTACATAAAAAATTACCATTCTGATATGTCCATTTGCAACTCTGCACAATTTGCTCTTCTTCTGCAGAATTGGCCTCTGGTTCAAACATTTACGGCCAAATTAACGTATATTACCTGTTGCCATTTTGCAGCATAGCCTTCGGTAGCAAAAAAGCTTTGTGTGGGCAGAGTCAAAGGTGAGCCAGGATGCACTTGGTGGAGATTTGAATAGAGGCGGGGACTATTAGCATATTCATAGGTGGGCGCATACTAAATAAAGGCAAAGGTGTAGAATTACATCTAGCCATTTTGAGGCATAAAGGGATTTTTTTCATGGAAAAAACTCCCTAATGTAATTTTGCTGTACAGAGATGAGTTTTTAAGGGTTTAATCAATGCACGGAAAGGGTCTTTAATCGCAGCTTCAGCTCAGTGTTTTATTTGAGGTAAATCTATTAAACTGTTGCTATAAAATCAATACTGTTGTATAAAAGCAATAGAACACGAGGGGCCGTGTGTTATAGTAAATAACATGAAGTAGATAATCACAGCCATGATGTTATTTACTATAACACACGCCCTGGTTCTATTGCTTAATTAGGACGTGTGAGTATGTGAGTCCGCATGAGACTGAGAGAGAGAGATGTCTGTCTGAATGCATTGAAAGTAACAGCACAGCCATTGTGTGTATAGACTTAATTATGAAAATCTGCTTTGAACTGCAATTAACTGTGTCTCTTTTAGGACTCACACTGTGGATTAATCAATTTAAATTAGCTCTGAATTTCAGTTGTTGTCTTTCTAACTTATTCTTTATTTCTGTTAAAGGGAAGTGCAAAGGTGAACTCATAAATACAATGTGTCACCAGCACTGTTTCATATCGTGGGTCTGTTGCATTTGGGCTTTTTGATGAAGCTATCACATGTGTAGACAGCCTTTTGTTTTGCATGTTTCCAGTCTGCTGAGAAGATGTGGCACCATTGTCTTTGTAGAAGCAGCTGTGGTCTAAGAGAAAAGGCTTCTGAGTGATCCAGAAGCTTCTATGAATTAAACATGCAGGTGCTGGGCCGTAGGCATGTGCTTGAGACCAATGGTGCTCATGTGCTGAAATTTGTGTTGATTACTCTAGGTAGATTAAATGAAACAGTTAGTTTAGCGATAATGAAAGAACTCTAGGCAAAAAGCAAGAAGCATTCTAATTCTGTTCACTTTAATTGTTTCCTTGCTTCTTCTCATTCGCTCTTTAAAAATATCAGATAATCCACTCAAAATGTGTCTATTTTTTCTTCTTGTTAGCTGAAGGCAAAACAAAAACAAATTTTAACTAAGGCCACAGCTTGACAATGTATTCAATCCAATCAACACAAAACACGTTTAAAAGCTCTTAAAAGACTCTCTGCAGCATAGTTGCGAGCACCTTCATCATATGACATACATGCTATAAGAATGCTTCATTACTATTGAAATAGCTTTATTATTTTGTAATTTGTTTATATCAAATTACAGAAAAATGGAGGTACCATTTTAAATTGATTGATTCGTTGGATCATAATTTGGTTGATAGATAGAAGCTGCTATTGCTCGTTATAAAGACAAGCAGACAGGGAATCAGTGACTCACAGATTGCATGGATCTATTTTTTCATCTTAAGTGACAATCCAGGCTCAATTACAATCAATATGCCACTTAATGTAAACATTATTATGAAAACAATCAGTCTAACGTGTGTGGGTGCACACAATATAACTGTTTTTCTTTCACCTTTTTTCTGGCAGTTCTATCTTCATATTCATGTTTAATATCCACTGAGCAATGTTAATTTTTATTAGTAAAGGTATGATTTTAATACACTATAGTGTATGGATAATCATCACACTCTCTCATAGCATCAAATGATCTGGCACTTGTGTCATAGGTCATTTCTGTTGTATTGGAAGTATGTTGTATTCAGTGGAAGCACTATCCTGTGCCATTAGACTGGAGCTCAGTCTTCTATTGCTACCATTTCAGCTCAGTCTCTGCATCAACAAACACTTCTTTCTCCCACTTATCGCCCACTGCCCATGACGTCAAACACCAACCATAACTTCATCTCTCATTCTGGGGCCCTGATAAAGACCTGTATTCAGGACCCCACACCTTGACATTTGCCTCCCCAGGGACGGTGCATCCTGGAAGGGCAGAGGCGCACGGTTAACCCCCTGGGGTCTTCAGCAAGATAGGCTTCTCATTTGTTTTTGATGACACCTGTGTCTTCGCCCGTATTTTTTCCCCCTCTCTCTCTCTCTGTCCTTTGCCCTTGTTGGAAAAAACAGAGGCTGACTGATTGGGGAGGACAGGTGACTGTTCAAGTTTGGGTTGGAGCCAATCCCAACCTCCTCTCTTTTTCCCCACTGAAGGTCGACTGTGGAGCGAGGGTAAGGGGTGTCACTCCATCTCCCAGAGGTATAATTCACAGTGGCAGACAAGCAAAACAAGTGAGCTTTCCAACAATGATTCAAAACCCTGCAATGTGTTTGCTTCAGTATTTCCCAACTCTTACTAGACCTTTATATATACTTTTGATGTGCATTTTTACTGCAAATTCCAAAATAATTAGTTAACAGCACAGATTACATATTAACATACATAGCAAACTCACTTAGCAGCATGTCAGTTGTTTTGATACTGTGTTTTTTTTCTTATTGCTGATGAAGCAGCACATAGAGGCAGTATAGATGTCTCATCCATTATTTAGCCTGCAGGGTTATTCATGCTCTTTGCAAAAGGATCTAGACTTTCTTCTTCAATAACAACATATTCAGGCAAGTGTGTCAAAAGAGAACAACAAACTATCCGCCTTCCAGAGGATGCTATTTAATTTATTTGATCATGCAATGTACAATATACAATACGGGACTGATCTACATAACTACTCTTAGCATAATGTAGCGTGTTTCTGTACTCTGGATTTGCTGTCAACACTATTTGAATGTGGCGTTTCGAAAGATAGAGAGTGCTCATCTTACCTGCTCAACATAATGGTTCACTATTCTACTTCTCGCACAGTTTGTTATGTTCTGGTTTGAAATGAGAGGAGACAGAGTTGTGTGGTTAAGAAGGAAACTGATAATTGGTCTCCGAGGATGTGGCAGATGATCTGAACTTTGTTCTGAGTTATCTTTCTGCTTTTTCTGACATGCACACTGCCAGTGGCTGAGTTGGCAGTAAGCCCAGCTTATATTTCAAGGAGTGTGCTTTTTTTTTTTTTTTTTTTTTTATAAAAATGTATGAATGTTATCATGTGGTTTTGTTTGAGGTTTTGCCGAGTTCAGTGCAATTTTAAATTTCATCTAAGACACTCATAAATGGCCAAATATAATATTGTCATGCTTGAATTAAAAGAAGCATTTTGACAGAACAGGTTTTTGTCCTGATAATCTTGATATTAATTGTACACAATAATTTTGCTCTTCCAAAACATTCTGACCCTGAACTATACTATGTATTTGTCTTATGAACATGTTTGTGCATCTCATCCCTTTTCTTTGAGAAACACAAGAGGGCTCTATCTTTCTGAGAACCTCCCTGTCTTTCAGAGTACAGATCCATAACATCCCCAAAGAGGTGACCGAATGCCAAACAGAGGTCAAATACACCCCAGGATTGTGCTCAGTTTAGAACTGAACTATGACTGCCTCAAAAATTCCAATTAAATTCTTGAATTTCAATTGAATTTGAAATGAAACAGAATTAAGTAGAATTTGAATTAAAGGAAGTAGAACAGAATTCATATAGAATTTATTTAAATATTTTGTCACACGCTCTCGCTCTGTTTTTTTTTTTTTTGCATGGTCTGCACCATTTTCATTTGTACTCATTAAATGTAATTACAGCTTTCATTATGAAAATAGAGAAATATTAAATAGCTTGTAAATTCCCCATAATGTATGAGTTTGTGTTTACATTCTGTACTCACCCACTTGCCTTTTAACCATTTTTTTTTTTTTTTTTTTTTACCTGACTCATGAGAACAGCACATTTTACAGGAGAAAAGAAGGAATCAGAATCCCTGCTATATTGCAAGATCCTTGATTGGACATTGCTCTAAACCTTAGAGCAACACTGCACCAGTCACCAAAGACAGTTTGTCTTCATCTTTGTGTGAATGTCAGAAGCTCCGGGCAAGATCACTGGAGGGACTTCTGGGGATTCTAGTTAGTCAATTCTGACATTTGATTTACATAAAACACAAGAAGTAGTCTACATCTGCAGACTGACTGAGTGGAAATGTTTCCAATTAGACTCTGCTGTCGGTGCTATTATTGCACAGAAAAGACCTAGTAAGAATTTCTCCGACCTTGGCAGCATGACCCTTCAGCCAAATGAAAAGACCATTTCTATAACATATGTGTACATGTAGTTAAAGGTACAATTTGTAGTATTTTCACAGTTTCTTTGCACAAAATGAGCACAATATATCAGCTGAGGCCTGCAAATGTTGCTGATCAATGCCAGACAGCCCACAGTAAGTTCAATGGCTGCTGAGATTTCTAAAAACAGTCAAGCCGGTCCGTCGTCTGTGTTTTGGTTGAAAACGTCCACACTGCGTCCAAATGTCCGCACTGCGTCTTGACCTCGCCGGCCACTGTTCCTGTCGACAGGTGTGGAGTGCTGGAGGTCAAGAAGGGGGCAAATGTTTGAATGTTGATGCTTTTCACCTCACAGTCATTAGAGGCATTATTTCACCAGAAATTACATAGTGATTCTTTAAGGAAAAAAATTAATTGCATATTTCTCTATTGCCATGTCTTTAAATTCTCCCGAATAAATAAACTAACCTGAAGTGCTCCAAGTATTGCCCTCACCACCAGTGCTCCATTTAATGCCATTTAATGCCTTATGAAATTACATTAACATCCTTTATATAACATATTGCAGTACAGAAAGTACTTATGTGTAAGGAATTCATCATTTCAGATTATGAATGTGCAACATTTTCAGAAAGCCATACCACTGTAAGTGCTACTTTTATGTATAATCAGTAATCGATGATACATACTTGGGCATAACGACAAAATAACAATGCTTTATAACACTGTAGTTGGTGGTGAAAAGAGAAAATAATTCCTCAGTATTTGATCATTTGGAATAACTGCTATTGAAGTTGAATCTGTTCTTTGACATCAATATGAAGGGGGGAAAGACAAAAGAGAATTTACCTTTGTGGATCAATAGAACATCACATTAGTATTAATATTATTATTGTTCAATATCAGTTATGAAAATATAAGGTATGTATACATAAGGTAGGTAATTAGTATGCATATTATAGTGACATATTACTGCTTTACCCCTTGGCTACCCTGTTCCAAGACTTTGAGTAATCATAGTATTACATTATTGTACAATTCCTTCCTTCAAAGTACTAGATAATAGTGTTAAAGAAAATTTTAAAGAGTTGCTTCTTGGGTTTAGTTTGTAATCTTGTCCTCTGGGCAAGATTCCCAAAATTAAAAATGGTCCAAGGCACCTTAGCGGGGAATAAAGTAAATTAATGAAAAATGATTAAATAAAAAAGAAAGAAAGAAAGAAAAGAAATTACTAGGTAATAGCTATTTGATCTATTTGAGTACTTAATGTCCCCAGTATACAATTATTTGCAGGTACCCATCAAATACTTTCTGGTAATTTATGTTTATTACAGGATATTACCCTTTATTAGTGTGCTGTACAATCAGTAGAGACTACAAGGTCACAACATGATTCAGGCTTTTGGTGGACAGTCATCTCTAAGTGGCATAAATGATGAATTTGATAGGTCAGTTATAGCTTTTTTGGGTGGACATGAGGATTATGGTTCAAGAACAAGTAACCATTGGTTCTGTACATTTTTATGTTGTATTTTTTGAGATCTGATTATTTCAGAGAAGTGAGGGTACTGAGAGTTAAAAGTAAGAATAAGTGGTCTAATTCACACACTCACACATACAATACCAATACATGAATTCAGTCATGACCCACAGTCAGCGCCCTGCCAAAGGTGGTCGATAAGGAGGGGAGAGAAAGACCTTTAGACTGACTGTATCCCTCGCTGTCCTTGTGTGTAAAGAATCCCCAAGTATCGACAACAGAAAGTGCTGCTTGAGAGCGAGTCCCAGGGGTCTGATTACCACCACGGACCCTGGCCCTGTCACTGGAATGGCTCTGTGAGGCTTAAGCCTATTGCTGAGCATGTCCTGGCTCACCTATTAATCCACACACACAGCCACACTCACAGGCACATGCACACTCAAAGCACTTTTTTGCTCCACATGCACATGCATACAAATGAAAACACGTGCTCTCAACAAGGGAGCTTGGAGAAACCAAGACCTTTAATTGGAGGGAAATTAAAGGGTGCGGCAGGGGTGCAGGGGTCCAAAAAATAATGAAAATAACCTATAATGTGACAGTAAAGAGCTAGTTACAGTTTTTAAGTAAAATTTTAAATGTCAGGGTGACAATGATTTACAGCCATAATGGAGGGATCTATAGGGAGCTGTAGTGTCGACAAGACTGAAGCCCTGTGGGTGAGACGGAGACGTGTGTGTGACATGTTTCTAAAAAGTAAGTGCATGATGGCGCCTCACTCAGTGTCTCAACCATTACAGACTGCGTTGCCTTGCATCGCTGGCCTGAGGTCACATATTCGTGATAGGTGTGTGCAGCAGTTCAGCCGAGAGCCATTAGTGGCAGGTAACAATTGCTTTACTCTGCTCCTTCCTCCACACATAATACTTTCTACTTTCTGCTGGGTCTCACAAGCAATTTATACCGTGGTATGCTTACCCCACTTGTGTGTGCTTGTGTGCACATATATGCATAACTATAGCCATAAAGCATAAATAATGGAGTGGAGTGACTGATTCTCCAACCTATAAGAGCCATAGACAGTCAATTTTAATGCTACAAGCAGGATTCGTGGTCAATGCTGGTATGATGAAATTTTTTTATTATATTTCATCTGAATATATACATTTCAAGACTGCTGCAGATATATACTTGGTTGATGTTTTGAGTTTTCAGATGACTGGGATGTGAAATATTTGATTGGTGATTTGCTAGAGGGCAAGAAAACTGCTTTTTCCATTCAGTTTTATACTCGATATGAGATGTTTCTTTACAGCTGATTCTGTGGCCCTTTGATGATGTTTTTATACACCAGGCTCCAGATTTTACATGTTCAAACTGCATGCTCTGTGGATAAATCCACTGTTTTCAATAACCATATCAGACTGAGACACAACTGAGTTTTGGGGAGAAAAAGAAAGAAAACCTAAAGTAAAGAAAACCTAAGAAACCAAAGAAAAGAAAACCTCATCATAATGTCTGGATAAAATGAGACACCATATTAATACTGGAGAAGCTTTTGATTGGTGGAGAGAAGTGATGTTTGAAAAGATATAGAAATATAGAAATTATTTTGTTATGTAGCACTAGTAAGAGTGCTAGTTAACTAGTTAACAACTGTTAACAACTGTCTGCTAAACAAGGATGCCCGTTGACCTGTAGTGCAGTGCCAGCTAACTTCACTGATCCCGCTAATGTTAGTTCTCTACCAAATGAGACCTTCATTGCTTCAGCCAAACATACTTCTACAAACAGCAGGGGTTACCTAGGTTTATTACATGTCTATGTTCAGTACTGATTCTGATTAGTTAAAGGCATTTAGGTTATCTCTGAATAGAAAACCGTTGTGAAGCTGTCACTTTCATCACAGTACCTGTTCCACTTCATGAAGCCTTGCTGCTGTGTGTTGTAGGCTAATGTCAAGAAGCTACATAATCATACAGAATGTCTACGGTTAGCTTATGTTTCATGATGTATAATAAGAAATCTGTGTACTAATAATATCAAATGGTCTATTACTTGTTCCATCAAAAGCAGGTATTATCATTAAAATCAACTAAATGTTAAACCACGACAGTATAGTCTCCCAACACCTAGCTTGGTGTGCAGCATCAAGCATTGCTGTAGTTTGACGTACAACAGTCCTGGAATAATTGGGATGATCTTTCACCCAATGTACTGTCAAGCTGAATATTTCAACTCTACTATATTGCTGCACTCTGGCAGGTTTTCAGTATCACTATTTTGTTGTCTGTTTACCAAAATGTTTTGTTTTCATTGCCAATACCTAATAAATTCAACACCTGTTACAGCTGATCTAGCAAAATTGATTTGCTGGTGCAATCTAGTTGTAAATAAAATATTTGCCAGCAAAAAATGTAAATAAAATAAGCAACCCGTAAATTAGCCACTACAGCTGCAATACTTATGTACATTAGTGAGACTGTCACAGGTGAGCAAGCGTCACTCAGTATGAGGTGAGAGAGCATTGCTTGGAGTTGCCTTGGAGCAAACTAAGGAGGCCCATCCTACAAAAAGTGGCACATACCCTAGGACTTGCAGTGCATCAGTGTGTTTGAATGAGATTATAGCATCAGTCTTGGAGGACCTCCAGATGTTAGTGTTTTTAAAGAGCAGCAAATGACAGCCTTGAAGGCTTTTCTGGGAGGAGGGATGTGTTTTCTCCTCTCGCAGCTGCATTTAAGAAAAGCCTCATATACCAGCTAGCAGCAGATAAATGTAAAGAGCCAGCTATGTTTTGACATGCGACTGCACCTCATGTGGGGGGCTGGGCGGAGTTTAAGAAGTACAAGGATTACAATTTGATGAATTGAGAACTTGGATATCCAACGATTATAAACTCTCTAATGAAAGCGCCACCTCATTATGGTGGGTTTGCCGACATACATCAAAGGACACTCCCCAGGCTCTGTGTCCCATGCAGAGCCGCTGCATCAATCACAGGGCCGTGCTGTCTTTTGAACAGTGATTTGAGGAGCAAGACCACATGGCCAACATCCCTGCTGTGTCACTCCATGTAGCATGTACCCTTTGCATTCTCTCAAACGATTTTGTGCCAGCCGACCAGGTGTCCAGGGATGTTTTGCAGGTATATCTCGCTGTGAAGCCAGGTTGTAGCTGATGACTTTGTATCAAGCTGCCCCCTGTGGGCATGTTGAGTAGTGGTAGTTTTCTACAGGTAATTATGCTCTAACCTTATGAAAATTAATAAAAATGATAAGGTAGGGAGAGAGGGACCGTACGATTTGACAAATCCAACACCACTGTAATTAGTTTGCCCTCACAAAACACACTTTGGCAACTAATGTTACATCCTGGTAATGAGAAAGTGGGTGAAAGCTGCTAGATTTTTTGCACAATAAACATCTTCTGTGGCCAAAAATGAACTGAATTCAACTTTTGTGCCAGTCCTTTCCCGGGGTCACGTGCTTGCTTTGTCCCGGTCTGAGCTGCACAGCAAATTGCTTACTTCTTACAAAAAAAATAAATAAATGGAAGCAGGATTGGTCATTGGATGAATTGAATGTGGTGGGGTTTGAGCATCAGGCTTCTTCCTCCCACCCCAGCACTGTTCTTAATATACATGACAATCCAGACTGAAAGTGCACAAGGAAACATTTGCTACAATATCGAAAAACAACATTTAATGAACATTCAAATGATAGGCTTATGTCATTCAGATGTATATTTAAGAAAAACTTGAGAAAAGTTTTAATGCAGCCACCAATGCAATCAGTCATTTTTTAAAGGCAAAAAATGCATAATAGACTAAATCAAATTGTATACCCTAATTCACATTTTGGATTGTTTGAGTATGTCTTTACTCAATTAACATCCCAGGCATTAGACCATATTATGTTCTGTATTTACAGTGGTGTAATAATATGTCCAGCTATAGGATTGGATTACCAAAACTTCCTAAGAGACCTAAGTGCATTTCAGTTCATTTAGCACCAACAGGAGTTCACCTGGATTTAAATATCTTTGCATTCTTAAGAATCTTGTGGCAGATAATCCAGGATGACATGAATTATTCTTTACAGATCTGCAGGATCAGAGAAAGTGAAGTCCAAGTTCATGGGATCCATCGATGCTCCCAGGTCCTTCTATGTGGGGAAGTAGCTTGAGGGTCCATCACAAGTGAGAGACACAACATCAGACAGTTTTAATAGACATTCACATATCAAATTAGCCCCAAAAATGTTAGCCCATGAGTTAGGAAATATCTAGCTGGAGCATTCCAGTTTTGATGTAGGCACACAATCATAAATACCAGAGCCTTGTATCACCACTGGTGATACATGAATGGGGTTTTACCTTATTCTCAACAGGTTGTCTACATGCAGCCAGGTTTGCAAGCACATTTCTGAAAAAGATTTCAGATATTTGTTTATTCAAATGTTCTGTTCATAAAATTCATACATGCGCAATACTGATCATAAGGATATAAATATTATTTAAATAGATGGTATGTTGATATGAAATATTATATGATCTCTAGTTTTGCAACAAAAGGAGCCAATAATTGTGGGAGCCATCCTTCAATTAAATGTTAGCACACACACTGAAATTGACCACTTCACAAAATGCTAGCCCACAAATAATTGAGTTTTGAAGGAAACAGCCTCCCCACTCACCATTGATAATTAATGGCTCAGCTGTTCAGCTGGTGGAATCAGTTAAGTTTTTTGGGACAACTATATCCAGGCCCCTGAAACAGGAGGAAAATGTTACCAGTACTGAAAAAAGAAAAACAGAGAATGCACTTTTTGAAACAACTAGGTAAAGTACACATCTCCCCTCACAACTTGGTCCATTTGTACAGAGCAGTTAGTGAGAGCATTCTCACCTTTTCAGCACTGCCTGGTTTCCCTCTGCCTCCTCCTGATCGAACACCAGGCAGCAGAGAGTTTACTTGTTTATGTGTGAGTCATCCACTCAGCAGAGAAAATCATCAAACCCCCCTACCATCAACTGATGAGCTCTTTACCAAGAGAGCTAAGAGCGGGGTTGGTGAGATTCTCTGTGACCCGCCTCACCCTGCCCATCATCTGCTCACTCCCCAGACTCCCATCTAGTAGGCGATGAAAGGCCATACAAGCCACATCAGTGTAGGCCCATGATTTTTTTTTTATCTGGTTTTAGATGTTTTAAATTGTTTTTAGTTTTTCTTTGCTGGCTCTTATATCTTATATCTGCTCTTACATGCACAGTTCATATGCATGTAAGAACTTATGTGTCTTGTCTTTGTTGGACTGTGCTGCGCAGACCAACCATGTCAAATGTTGCCACACTGGTGAATAAAAATTAATCTGAATCCTAATGTTATATCCTTACTTATTCCTTATATGTTCCCACATCCGTTTGTGAACGTGTTTTTACAACCATATGCTGCACATCTTGTCATTTTGGCTCACGATTTTGGCAAACCAATATGGCCACTGACCCACTTTCCAGCACATGGGAGAAATTTGCCCTGAAGGCTTTCTGATGGAGAGCCCATCCCTAATCCTAACTCTAACCTCAACCTCTTCTTTCTGTTAGAAAGCCTTCAAGGCAAACTTCTCCCACTACCCACTTTCGATGGCTTCAACCTTCAACCTGTACAGTCTATTATTACATGATCCATCCAGAATTAATAAATTAGTGGTCCTGAAGATATTTTGCCAATTGCACTGTTCTCTTAAAACTGATCAGAGGCTCAAAGCTGTCCAGGTTTCTGCCATACCATGACACAGCAAAGTCATACTCATACTCCATTATCAGTTCATGCTTAATTGCATGGATGTGCTATTTGTTTAAAGCTGGATGTACACGTGTGTAAAAACAAACAGGCTTAGCCCACTTTTGACCAGCGGTGGAGTCCAGCTGTTTGTTTAACTGCTGCATTAGCAACACTGCTGTTACTAATTATACTGCACATTGGATTAGCACTTTGCTCGGTATTAAAGGGAGAAATTTTGAAGACTTGGAAATAATTGTAGTTTAAGGTTGTCATGTCAAGATTGTTAATAAATATAGAGCAAGAATTTGTGATATTAGTGCAGTGAAATCAGTGAATCATACTGTAAGGAAAAAAACAAATCCACAAATATTTGTGCTGCAGTGAAGACAACAAATAAACTCATTGGTACATCATTACTGTTAAAGTAATAATATAGCAAACAGTCATTTTTGAAATAGAAAATATTTCTTTCTCCTTAGTAGTATTATTTCAGAATATAGGCTGCAGCCTCTCTCCACTCTCACTCTACAAAAACAATACTGCTATACACTGAAACCTCCCACACTCTTCCCCTGCTTTTCTGTGTAATTTTCTATCTGTTTGTTATTTTGTTCAACCACTTTTGCCCTAAGGCGAGCAGAGCACAACAGAGGGAAGCAAGGACGTGTTGGTTAAATGTTTCTATCACGTCTTCAGCATAATCGCTTTGTGTTTACAAGGACAGAGCGGTCACAGATAACCCGCTGTGCTCTGCGTGTGCGTTTGCTGCCTCATCGAAATAGGCTTGGTCTCTCTGTCCTTTACTCCCTCTTTAAAAGGACCTTTAGCATAAAGAGAAATGTCAGAGCTGTTTTATTGATGAGGAATATTTAGACTGACTTGGGTAATACCTGTGCAGAAATGTGGATATAACTTTTTTTTTTTTTTTTTTTTTTATCTGTGACTCAGTACTGGGTGTTACAGGTAGATATGATGATAGATCAGTCAACTCAAATTAAAGTTGTTTTGCTACTATTTTAAGCCCTACAGCTCATACATCTCTTGGTATTAGCACAGCTTTGTAGTTATATTAGTATATTTCTATTCCATTGTACAGGCTGGCTGGCCAGTTATAATGGTTACACATAATGTATTGAGCAAGTGGAACTTTCTGCTTATTTATTTATCTATCTTATAATGCAGTAATGGAAAAAAACACGGCAGCTGGGTGATGGGATGAGTGCTTTTTAATGGAGTCTTAAGTGATGTAATAGAAACACACAAATTGTGTACATAATTAGGCCAAAAATTACTAGAAAGGTTTTAAACTCCCATCTTGACAGGTGCCTAAGACCGGGAAAATTAATCCACATGCTGTTCTCACTTGCAGGATTTTTTATTTATTGATTTATTATTTTTTTTTAAGACTTTAAAAACATTTTGGTCATCCAGCCTTCATCGGGTATCAGGCAAGTGAGGACTGTGTGTGGGATTTTTTCATTCACTGGTAATGAATAGAACAAAAGGACACAAAGAGCAGAAATTGCCATTCATATAATAATGTGTAATTGAACAGGAAGAGAAGTGATGTTGCTTAAAGACATTCTGTTGTAAGCCAATAACAAAAGCACATTAGCCCTGCAGAGGGCAGGCACTCCAGCGGATCAAAACCCAGATTGCAAAACGGCTTTGAAGCCATGCGTGTTTCTCTTTAGAGATGTGTCCTTTTTGTTCCTCCAAAGCTAGAGCAAATTTTGATGTAAGTATGTGAGAGCCTAACCTTCATCTATGCTCAGTATGGAATTAAATTAAATTAAAAATGGAAGATGAATTAGAGCCATTCAGCAAGAATCAAGTAATGAAATCAAAATATCCTTGGGGTAAACATACACTACATGACAAAAGGATGATATTGTTAGCAAAATTTCCACGGCATGTTTTGGTCATGGATTTTCCATTATTGATTTCAGTGATTGATATGTGAATGGTGAGCACCACACCACTGAATTGGATGGACAAAACAAATAAATATATTGATCGAGTTCTTGTCTTTTGTAATATAATTGCACCTTTTGGGTATTCATATCCTGGAAGTCAAGAACAATGATAAATTGAAAAGTGAATCACATTGTTTTGGTCTTGGCCCTCACATGACTTTTGTTGATTAATCATTATGCTTGTCAATGCGTTTCAGACATTGTAAATGCTTTGGTAGGAATATTGCCCTATACATCTTAAGGGCACTTTTGAATGTATAAATTTTACAAGGTTTGATTGTTAATCTTTTATGGTATGGTTAAACTAAAGCTGGGGTTGATTCAGTCAGTTTGGATGACTTTGCATACTCATTTAGAAATTGGACAAATTTAATGTCTTCCACACAACATAAAATATACTTACTGCATAGCATCATGTAAGAAAGGTGATAAAAGATGAGCGCAAGTAAATTTAGTCAATTACCAACAATTCATCTGCTTGCACAAAGCCATCTGTTCATAAACATGCCTATTTATCATGTTCAGTAGTTAAATATTTTTGCGTAAACCATACATTTTAAAGACTTATTATATCTTATACTATAATGCACTTTTTTTTCTTTTTAATTTCCATATTCAGATATAATATGTAGATATAAACCAAAAGGCGATCAGGCCTTTTCCATCACAGCTTCTAGACTCGCTTTGCTTATTGTTCTGGACCTCCTTATTATGACTTTTGTCTTTGTGACTTTTATGCCCTACTTTATTTTTTCACGCTTTAGCTGTAATTTTTTTTCTTTAGCAAAGTGCTACATAATAAAGATTAAAGCGGTCACCTATACAGTGTCACAATGGCATGGATCATACATTTGTCAGATGTTTTGTTATTTTAAGGTTTGTGAGAAATAGCTAGGTAATCTTACATCATTAACCCTAACACTGCACTGTGAGACAGTAGCAAAATGCAAGTATTCAAAAGACAAAATATTTACCATCAAAGATCGAAATTTTAAGTCATTTGCTGAAGTCATACATGTGATGTTATAACTCAGAAATTTAGATTTTGTCACAATAGATAGATAGATAGATAGATGAGGCTCCACAACCAGAGTTATTCTGCGTCTGTACTCACATGCATATTTAGAAAATGTATAAATGAATAACAGGACTCACTCCTGTATTTTCACTTATATAACCGAGCATCAACTAATGGTTGTCAAGTCCTGTTCCCGTCTATCCACACACAGACAGGCTCATCTGCGTCGTAAGAGAGTCAACTTCAATTTTTAATGGATTCTCTTGGATTTTAATCATTAGCATAATAAGCCCTCCTTTGAGTCATTTCTAGATCTTATCCTTTCATTCATTCATTCATTGTCTGTACCTACTTATTCCTTTTTAGGGTTATAAATAAATGATAAATACCCTGGACAGGTCATCAGTCCATCACAGATCTAACACAGATAAACAAACACACTCTAATTGACACCTACGGGCAAGTTACATTTTCCAGTCCAGCCGACTTGCATGTTGTTAGTGGACCCTAATGATCCAGGACCTGTAAGAAGATGATAATTATTGCCGGCATGCAACTTTATGCAAGTAATCCACTGAAACGCAGTGAAATTTTGTTTTGACACCTTATTGTATTAAAAAAAAAAAAAAGATCTGAATATGTAAATAAACTGTCAGCTGGTGAACATGAACATCTTTGAAAGACTGAAAAATAGGGTGGTGAGTGTGAGCCAACAGTTGTGTGTGTCTGTGGCATCGTATCACCCGTACCTGCCGGGGAGTGAAAACAATATATTCTGATCACAAACCTTTTGACTCCGCCAAAGGCAAAGTACCTGCCTTGACATCACTGATTTAGGTGTAGCCAGACATCTCAGCCCCGAGAATTAACGAAATGAAATAACCTCAATTTAATTTAGATAACACTAATCTGAACATTTCTGACTGGCGTGAGAATGTGTCTATTTTTTTTAGTTTTCAAAAGAGTGCGAGGCCGAACATGAGTGATATGGACAAAATATGATCATTGAGTTGCAAGAATCATATATGACCCTCTTGCCTCCTAGCAGAGCCACTGATTTCTTTTGTTTTATCCTCTCAGATTGAGAATTTATGTCATTTAAGGACATTTTATTTATTTATTTATTTGACTTTTTATTTTTGCCTTTTTTTCTCCCAATTACAACAGTTGACACACAAACACTCCCCCTCTGAAATTGCCTTATATAGGCTTAGTACACACAGCTGAAAGGTTGGCAGATATTTATTTGACTTCTTACCCTTTTTATTCCTTTTCAGGGTCATGGGGGTCTGGAGCCAATTCCACCCTTCTTTGGGCGAAAGGTAGAGAAAACACCCAGCAAGGGTCACCAGTCCATCACAGAGTAAACAGAGATAGACAAACAAACACACTCACATTCGCACCTACGGGTAATTTAGAATCACCAATCCACCTGACTTGCGTGACTCTGGACTGTGGGAGGAAATGAACACCCAGAGGAAACCCACACAAACACGGGGAGAACACACAAACTCCACACAGAGAGGACCGGCTGCCAGGGCCCGCTAACACCTGAGGCCTCGCACCCTGCTTGGCATTTTGAACAGAACTTTCCACGAAAATTGTGTACAGGGTGCAGGTTATGTAAGGTTTTAGAGTGTGCCTTTAAAAATGGATGTTATTGCCAGGATCCAGTAACCTCCACTACTGATTCTTAGTGGATTCTTTTGCAGGGTTTTGCCCACGCGACATGTTATTTTGCCTCTGTTTGTTCATTGAAATTCTTGCCTGCCTGCCCCCTCCAACACAGTGCACAGGACACACCTCTGGTCTGGTAGGGTGAAACAGAGACTTTCTCATGCCATGGGGGAGCAAAAACATAATTTCCCACCATAATAATAATAAATGGAATAACAGCAATGAATATATTTTGCTAGTTTGACATGGAAACACTATCAAGCCAGACTAGTTAGTTAATTATATGAGGTGACTTGACCTTACCAACAGAAAACAGACCAGCTCTGCATCACTCTTTTCCCCCTTCCATTCTTTTAATTCTCATCAGCAGGGAAAAGCTTATTGTGAGCTGACTCTGAGTCCTGTCACTGTACTTTTTATTATTATTATTTTTTTTTTTTGTTGTAGCCTATGTCAAAGCCTTTAAAAGGGAGCTGCCTGCATGGAGTGCACGGTGTTTTGAAGAAATTTGGTATGACGTCATGCATGTATTGCTCTGGATGAGGTATGGAAAAATGGCAACCCAACAAAAGTTGCTCACACAGGACATACACCAATATTTTTTTTTCTAATCTGTGTCTTCGATGCCAACTGATATGTGCAACACAGAGAAACTCTTTAAAATTGGAGAAGATGGGGCCCTCAGGCACCATCTTTGAAATTCCCCTGTTTACAGGCTTTCTCCACCGCACAGAGGAGACAAGACTAGGAGAAGATGGCTGATTGTTGTGGAAAATAGGAGAGAGCTAATAAGACCCACCCTCCATCCTTTCTTTGGTCTCTTGAGTTGTCCATCTGAATTTGAACTTGAAAGTACAACTTGTTAGTGGTCCCAGTGATTTATACAAGTCTCTTAAACAGCACGATTGAATATTACCTCCAACCACTTGTTTTTTACCCTCACACATTCCCTGGGGAAATATAAACTGCAGGGTGGGTGGAAGCAGAAACAGAAACCCAAAAATTCCATAAGTCCAAAGAAATAGGGAAAATATGTCAAGGATACACACCAAAAAAA
>OMKZ01016455.1:0-11389 GCA_900302535.1 Neoniphon sammara
CCCGCTGGCCGGCCTGCTGGAGTTGGCCTCCCTGGTGCTCTCCATACGGTGAGAAGGCCTAGGAGGGTGGCAAGGAGATGGACGCTGTGTGTCTTTACTGATGTGTGTGTGTGTGTATTGCAGCAAATAGGGCTGAACTAGGGCTGGGCAATATGGACAAAATGATCACAATATCTTTGACCAAATACCTTGTATAGATACTGTGATCACATTGTAGGAATGACTATTGGTGCTTTCATAAGATATTTACACACAAGAGATTATTGATAAACAGTCATTGATATGTGGATATGATGACCAAACAGGTAGAGGCAAATAATAGAACTACAACAGTCTATTAAAGGAATACTCCAACATTTTGGGTATTGGGTATTTTGCCCAAAAGGTTGGACAACACTAACGCCGCATCACAGTTTCATGATATCCAAAGTCCCAGATGAGATCTCGTCTCATATCGCGATATCAACATAATGGTAATCTATCACCCAGCCAGGCTCGTTTGAGATAAGTTCTTGAAGGCCAGTGCTAATATTTTTGCACTGATAGTTGATGTGATGCACAGATATTCATTATCTCAAAATTTAGTCATTTTCATGCAACACAACGATAAGGGCTCAGTGTTTTCCCCAGAATTTTCTTTTAGGCAGAGTAAAAAGCCTCTAAAACAGCATTTCGAGCTGCGGTTGTCAGTCCTGTACCAGTGAGGCCTGAGAGTGTGGGGTTTTTCATTCCAAATTGGCTGCCACAGTGTTTGTTTTGAATAAAACCCTTGATGGTGCAGGATTAAAATCCACTGATTTAGAACATCATGTGACACTTCTCTCCGCTGAAACCCATACAAATAATGTTTTCGTGGTGGGTTGGCTTCCACGCTGCTCTCTGGTTAGACAGTGATGAATCGGCACACTGGTGTATTGGCCTGACTCTAGAATCATACAAAAACTATCTAAATATTATTTCAATTAACTACTGAACTGCTTGAGATATGATTTGTTCGTGTGTGTGTGTGTCTTGGATGAGAGTATGCAAAAACTTTGTATGTCACATTTTTTGTCTTTGCTATTTGTAAATCTGCAATAAATCTGCATCCTCTGGTTGGGACTTTCGAAGGCTCAAATATGTTTTCATAATATATTTTAACTAAAGAGTAAAGAGAGCCTGCTGCAGCTTTCCTTGGTGCTGTATGTGCTTACTGAGTGGGAAGAGGGTTTGGGGGGGGGGACTGATAATTAATGTTTCTGTACTTGTTCTTCTATACATTTTTGATGGAGTTTTGCCTTTGTGCATTGTTGTCTGTTCTCAATACTTGGGGTCTCGCCCAAATTCTTGATCTTAGTAAGATTACTTGATCAAATAAAAGTTAATGGAACGTTTCATACAAAAGAGATATATTTTGTGTCATATACACAGCCTGAGCTTTCTTGATTGTCTGACAAAAAAAAAATCTCTTAACCGCCCTGCCTCCCAGAGAAGGAAGGCTCCACAAACTGCAGACATTTCTGCCAGAATTGAGTTGAACGGTGATGTTGTTTGGGACACACTGAACACATGAATGAAGAGTCCAGACTTGGTTTGGGCTGCACTAAGTTTGAGAATTTGAAATGGACATTTTTCATATCCTTTCAGGAATAGCTTGGAGCCTTCATTCTCCGTCAGGCATGTGGTTAAAACGTTGTTTTTTTTTTTAATCAAATGTTCAAGGCTATTCAGGGTGAGTACCTGATACATGATCCTCTCCTCTCCCCTCCCCTCCTCTCCTCTCCTCTCCTCTCCTCTCCTGCAGAATGGCCTTCTACCTGGACGAGGTGATGAGCTGTACCCGCTCCCTGCTCAGAGCAGTGTCCGGCTGGGTCCCCCGTCATGTGATCGGGGCCGTGTTGGTCTCACTCCCTGCCGTCTCCGTCTTCTCCCACCTCACCTGCAGCCTCCATCTGCCCCTCCAGGTAAAAAGGGACAGCATGCATTGGGGGGAAGGGGAGGGGTTAGACTGGGGTTAGACTGGGAATGGACTGTGTTGTTAGACGGATAGAACCGGGAAAGGTAGGTGGTTACAAACCTATTTGTTTGAGAGACTGTGGTGTGGAAGCTCACTGATTGAATCCTCTGAGTGGGACACTTGCATTTGAACCCCTACCTGCTCCAGGGGTGCTGCTCCTTACTGATCCCATACTACGAAACCACTGAAAAAAATGTGTCTTACCCCATGTTCATACTGCAAGTACTGCTCTGAATGATTGTTGGCAGTGCAAGATGCCCTATTAGCATCTATTAACTGATGAGATGGAGCTAAAAGGGTGTGAAAAGGCTAATCTTTTTTTTCTGCTTTAGTATTGCCTCTGATAACGTTATATTATTTTAATGAGTCAGAATAGCTAGCTAGTTATTAGTTTACGCTTGATTTTTATCAACTCTACTAGTCTTTCAATTAACATAAATTGAAGAGAACTGGGAAAGGTTGGAATTGCTGTAATCATTTTCCATTTTGCACTTTGCAGGCAGAAGTTTTGTTTCATTCTTCACGAAACAAAATCACATCAGTAGGGAAACAAGGATGTGTGAAGATCTGCTGTTGATGACTGACGAGAGCCAGAAGTGTAGGAAGGACATGAAAGGGCTTCCAGTGACTTTTTGATCACGTTGCTTGCAGTCTGAATGTGGGGTGACAGGGATTCGTAAGAGAAACAACTGTCTTATTACACTTAGTAATAAGGCATTTGTAATAATAAGGCTAAGTAACTAACCTGCATCAAAAAACAAGTAAACATGTTGTCCCCCACCAGTGTTGCATTAAATATATATTCACTTAACATGGTATGAAATTGACAGATAAGTCAGAGGACACGCCTCAAGACCCCCTTTGGAGAAACTGTAAGAAATAGAAGTGGGCGTGGCCTGATCATTGTGAGAGGTTTATATGTTGTTCTTTAGCCCGGGGCAAACCTTGTGTCACAATGTCGTGGTATTATGCCGATCCATGGAGAAGTTATGTGACTTTTTTATGTCACACCCGCTGCAATGTCTCCTTTTGACTGAACTGTCTGAAAAGGTCATCAGATCTTCTGTGGCCCTGCTTACTGCTGCAGCTGTTACTATTGCTGCTGCTATCACTACCATTACTGCTGCTTCTGCTATTTCTACTACAACTGCTACTATTACTTCTATTGTTGCTCTTAATACTATCACCATGACCACTGATACTACTGATACTACCATTTTTGCTAGTGCTATAGCCACTGCTGCTACTACTACAGTTACGATTGTTACTAGTATGACAAATACTCATGCTGCTTTACTACAACTTCTACAGTTACTTCTGCTGCTGTTGCCATTACTACTGCAGCTACAGCCACTATTACTAGTACTGCTAGTACTACTGTGCTACTGCTAGTACTATTGTACGGTGCTACTGCTGCTGCTATACACAGCTGCTGTTCCTGCTATTATTTTGCTGATACTACAGTGGCTTTAACTGCTGTTGCTTGTTGCACTACAGCCACCATCTCTACTATTGCTGCCATTACTGTCAGTACTACTACTGCTAACTGTAGTAGTAGTAGTACTTGAGATTCCAAGCTATAATGCTTTGCCCTCATTGATATCTGTGAGCCAAAGCAAGCAGAGCAGACTCAGGCGAGTTGAGCCCATGCCCATGGCAGTCAGAAGCCAGAGATCCTTTGAGGCCAGCAGAACCGTAAGCTGGCATCAGCACTGATAGGAACTGTCAAAGGAAAACAACCAGGAGGCTTCAGGAGGCTTCGCCTGTGGACCTTGGCACCAGAAGTGTTGACATTTCTTCCTCTCTGAATCCTGCATGTGAGAAGATTGAGAGCAGCCCTGCTTTGCAGCGTTTTTATGCTGCTTTGAGTGGAGGCCATAACCAGCTCTGTATAAGTTTGACTCTCCTCTTCTAGCTTTGAGCCGACGGCTGCTTGCAAGATGTGTGGTGTTTTGATATCTTGTTCTTCAAGGATATTCAACACCCCATTTCTCTCCCACCCTGCCCTCTCTCACTGCTTCTCCCCTTTTCTCCCCCATCCTCTCTCTCTATTCCTTGAGGGCCTGCAGATCAAAGCTGTAGTCCCAGGGAGAGTGGTTAATTAGACATGCAGTTTTCTGGACTTTTATCCCTTTGAAGATATTAAGACCCAATAACAGTGCTAGAGGGGTTTGCATGGCGGGGAGAGAGAGGAGGACATGTGTACGGATGAGAGATAGAGATATGTTATCCTGTCAATGTCATCATTAAATACTCTGAGTGTGCCTACATTGTTAACTGCTGTGTGCACATGTCTGTGCATTAGAGTAGATATGTATTCTCCCATTCGAAAAGCTACAAGCATGTGTAAGTGTGTGCATGTCTGTTTTCTGAGGAGCTAAAACACTTAAATAATCTCAGATGTATCTAAAAAAACATATAGGTATACCCTGTCCTTTTCTGACCTTGAAAAGTCAAAGCATGCCTTAGTTTCAGCAAAATTATATTTTTTATAATATACAGCTTTCTGGCTGTCCCTGGGAGTTGGGCTTAATGTAAACTCCATGGAAATATTCAGTTAGTTTGGTTGGTGTTTGACAAGACAAACTGGCTACGTGCATGTACAGGCAGTCCCAAAGTTATGGTTTGCAATGCTCTGCACGAACTAATTTGAGGGATGTATCTTACACATTATCATCACACGCAAACTTTGGCCTTATATGCCGAACTTTGTTTATTCTGTTTTTCTTTTAATTTAAATTTTTGTGTCCATGGTTGCTTAGTAAAATGCTTAATCAGGGTTCCCGCAGATCCTTAGAAAGTCTTAAAAAGCGTTAAATTCATACATTTAAAAATCAGGCCTTAGTTGGTATTAAAATGTCTTAAATCAGTATTTCACAAGTCTTAAAAATGCTACAGACATGGAAAGTAAGATTTTAGGAGTTGACTTTTATGACGTTGCATTGTAAAATCTCAGAAAATAATTGGCAGCTAACACGTTTTTGATAATTTACAGAACACTTCTCGCATTAACGTCACTCAGACCAGGACAGAGGAACCAACAACACTCATGTCATTTGTGAGCGGGACGCTCAGAGCAGTGGATCCACTCTGTTGTTAGCTACCTCATAATGCTTTTAAACCACAGATTCTAGAGAGCATGGAGAGGTGCAAATTTAATTAAAATTGGCTCTACAACCCATGTTTTACACCATGGCTGAAGCCGGTTCAAGGCACTGAACACGAGGCACGCTTTTTTCAGTTCAGTTCAGAGTGGCATTAAAAAAGTCTTAAAAATCTAACTTGCTTCAAGCTGCAGAAACCTTGTTAATGACGAATTTGTTTTCTCCAGGTGACCATGTTCCTGTGCTGTGCCACCATCCTGGCCATCATCCAGTACTGTAACTTCTGTCAGCTGAGCTTTTGGATGCGCTCGGCCTTGGCCACGGCGACAGGAGCTGCCCTGCTGCTGCTGCTCTACAGCCCCCTCCACAGGGCCAGGTGCAGTCTATACACACACAAATGCAAACACACATGCTGTTTACACATGTAAACAGTCACACATGCAAAAGGCTAAGCACATGCAGACACACTCATAAACACACATATGCACGCATGCACACACACAAATGCAAACAAGCTGTGTATTTAGTGCATTTAGTTTATTCAGTTAACAAAGACTCATCTAGACTGAGCTGCAGTAAGTTCATAAAAGTACAATACTAAAACACTGGTCAGTCCCACAGTTAAAGCTGAATGCTTAAGATGTTAATGTAAACCAAAATAATTATTTACAAGCTGACTGTAAGTGAAGGCTAGAGATTAAAAACACCGTTGACATTAAAATGCTTTACAGATTTAAGGCTTTGTGGTTTACATTTAGATTTTGCCCACATGCTTTTTGCTGAAGACAGCTCTCCTCACATAACCATAAAATGCCCCGTGCAGCACTACTGAGTTCTGCCAGTAGTAGTCGTAGGCTCTATATAGGAATTCATCAGTGAATTCATACATAAAATCACCAACTTGTATGACCAAAAACCACTCAGCTTATGATTAGAATTAATAACATAATTGACCCAATTGGATTTGACCCATTTGCTCTGACAGTACTCAGCTCTGTCTGCCTTTCTTTTAGCCTACAGATAGGAGATGTCATTCACTGTGTAGGGATATGGGTGTGTGTGTGTGTGTGTGTGTGTGTGTGTGTGTGTGTGCATGACCAATCCCCAGTTGTAACTGACACCACTCTCCTCTCTTTCAGCTCTGGTAATAACAGCTCGCCAGCACTTGGGTGAGTGTCTCCGTGGAAACAGAGAAGTTTGATGGATGAATGACATTTGAAGGGTCAACGGGAGCAGCGGCCCTCTTTTATGTTTTCATTACCGCAGCCCTCTCTCCTCAGCCTTTACTCATTCTCACACTTTCCTGCTTTTTATTCCCTTCCTTCTCTTTCACACCAAGCATGCACCAGCTGTAATGGCTGCTAAATGTCACCAGTAGTGGAAATGACTCACACAGCCAGCGCTGACTAGCTTTATGTGTTAGAGAGCTTTATGTGTTAGAGAGCCACATGTTAGCTAGCTGCTACTGAGGCACAAATAGACTGGCAGACACTTGTTTATTTGTCAGGTAGCATCTTGGTTTGCAGCCTTTTTTTTCAGGGCTTACAAGCTACATTATAGGTAAATTTTTTATGTCTTGAAGGTCTCTAGATTGAACTCATGTCTTAAAGGAAAAATCCACCCTCAGATAACATTACATTTGATCAATTTGTGATGTCTTGAGCATTTCAGGTGTTATTTTGCAATATAGTAATGAAATTTACTCATTTCTATCACTAGTTTTGCAGTTTCTGTTAACCTGCCTCTTCTACTTATACTTCAATTGGTGATTTCCCACAATGCCTTTCAACAACCCCAGAGAAGAGGTGCGAATTTATTGTTGTTCCTTTTTATCAATGATGGGCATATAAATATAGCTAGACAGTCAACTAGTTTGTGAACATTGTGGTTTGTCTATGCTTGCAGCTGCATCCATCGCTAAAAACGCAGCATGTTTTGGCCGTGTTGCATTCTGGTCTGTTGAGGCTTCTGTTGGTGAACGTCGGTGAGTCTAGAGAGAAGCCCTCGCTCTTTGGTTCTGAGGGACTGACACCAAAAGCCGATGTTTACTGTTGATGTTTTAGGTATCTGAACATTTTTATCAAACTCTGTTGTAGCTGTGTTGAACACATCTCAGCGTAGTGTCATGTTGCCTTTGCTTCGCCAGTTCTTGATGGGAATAAGAGAAAGACACCACTACAAAAATGGGCCCAGAAATGCAAGATGCATCACCAGTAGATATTTTTCTTTCTCTCCTCTCTCCCCTTTACCTCCTCCATCTTATTTGTCCATCGTCTTTTTCTTCTTTGTCTTCGTTTGTCATCCCAATGTTGACTTTGAACCCAACCCAGCATGGATCTTCTCTTTTCATTTCTTAACCCTGACTCTCTTCTTTTCTTACCGTCCTTGTCCTCTGTCTCATTCTCTCTCTCTTCTCTCCCTCAGGGTTAACGTCACCAGTTTGAGTGATGGCGGTTCGGCCTGGACCACTCCAGAACCAGGCCCTGACACTCCGCTGCGACCTCTTGACCTCCTGGTCCCCGAGGCCGTCCTCGCCTTCTTCCTGCTCCTCCTTCTGGTCTGGTTCCTCAACCGTGAATTCGAGGTCAGCTATCGCCTGCATTACCACGGCACCGTGGAGGCTGACAAGCACCGCTCCAAGATCCAGACGATGCGAGACCAGGCCGAGTGGCTGCTGGGAAACATCATCCCCATCCACGTCGCTGAGCAACTCAAGGTTTTATCAAACCCCAGATATGCAGGCTAATCATGCAGGCATCATCAGAATACATAAAATTGATATGAATATTTTTTCTATTTGAGAAAGCTACATTTTAAAGGAGAACCAGCAGTTCATACCACTTAGTAGGACTGGGCAGTATATCGATATTATACCGATATTGTGATATAAGACTAGATATCGTCTGGGACTTTGGATATTATAATATCGGGATATGGTTTAAGTGTCGTCTTTTCCTGGTTTTAAATGCTGCTTTCCAGTAAAGGTATGCAACTTTCTGAACTTAGCAGACTGTTGTAACTGCTCTATTATTTGCCTGTACCTGCTTGGTCATCATAACCACATTAATAATTGTTTATCAAAAGTCTCATTGTGTAAATATTTTGCGAAAGCACCAGTTGTCATCCCTACAATATCATCACACTATTGATATCGTGGTATTCAGTCAAAAATACTGTGAGGTTTGATTTTGTCCATATTGCCCAGCCCTACCACTTAGTATATTTTCTTAAATGACTTAAATCGGGGTTCTCAACCTTTTTGACCTCGGGGCCCAATTTTCCGATTACAAAGTGGCCCGGGGCTCATTTAAGTATTAACACTTTAAGTTTTAAGTTTAGTTAATTTAAGTTTTAAGTTTTTCACGGCCCAGTAGTTGGCGCCCGCGGCCCATCCTTGGGCCACAGCCCTATGGTTGAGAATCACTGACTTAAATGACACAGCAGAAAATAGTAGAAAAGAAGTATACCAAGTACAGGCACACCAAGTAATGGGACAGGAAAGAACACAGTCACAAGATTCAATTCTAGGACAGCATGGAGTCATGTGAAATGACAGTCTATACCATCACTGGACACCATCAATCAATTTATTGTTTTGTTGAGAAGCTACAAAATCATTAAAATACAGAAATACACCTTTAAGACCAAAATGCTTAAACTGAAAGCATTTCTCTCACAGTAAGTGCTTTTTGTAATACAGTCATATTTCACCATGTTTCCTCAGGTGACCCAGAGCTACTCCAAGAACCACGACAGCGTGGGCGTGATCTTTGCCAGCATTGTAAACTTCAGCGAGTTCTATGAGGAGAGCTACGAAGGCGGCAAGGAATGCTACCGCGTGCTCAATGAGCTGATCGGAGACTTTGACGAGCTCCTCCGCAAACCTGAATTCGGTCATGTAGAGAAAATCAAGACAATCGGCGCAACCTACATGGCAGCATCAGGACTGAACGTCCAGCAGCTGGCGGAGAGCAACGATGATCATCCGCACGCTCACCTGAGGGCGCTGTTTGACTTTGCCCTGGAGATGATGGGCGTCCTGGACGACTTCAACAAGAACATGCTGGGCTTTGGTTTCAAGCTTCGCATCGGGTTCAACCACGGGCCGCTGACGGCGGGCGTGATCGGCACCACTAAGCTGCTCTACGACATCTGGGGAGACACGGTCAACATTGCCAGCCGGATGGACTCCACTGGTGTGGAGTGCCGGGTGCAGGTGAGCGAGGAGAGCCACGCCATGCTCAGCGCCATGGGCTTAGAGTTTGACTACAGAGGTACCGTAAATGTAAAGGGCAAAGGTCAAATGAGGACCTTTCTGTACCCAAAAAGTGGGGAAAGTATACCGGGCTGCCAGGACCGGCTGGAGGTGGGCATCGGCGTCGGACCCTCGTCTGTGGCAGCGCCAGCCAATAAGACTTCAGAATCTGCTGCCAAGGTAGCGGCTCTTCCTCCCTGTTCCTCTTCGCCTCGCACTCCTCCCTCCTCCTCTACTTCCACACTCCCTCCTCAACCCCAAAGCAATGCTGCAAGGCCTCCGGGAGCGAGGCCGGAGCCTGTCCCGGCCAAGTCCACAGAGGTGAGGAAGGAGGGATACAGGGACGCTCCACACCTGCCCGGGCAGTCCCCTGCCACAGGACTTCACCCCCCTTCCCTCCAAGAACTAGACCCAGAACCTAGTGCCGCACAAGTGCCCTCCCCGGTGCCGCCTGCACCCCTCGCACTTCAAGAGGAGGAGGAAGAAGAGGAGGCCAACGAGCTGACAAAACTCAATGAGGAGTTTTACGCTCGTCTCTGATCCATCCTCTCCCTCTCCTGACCGCTGTCTCTCCAGGACTGTCTCTTTTTAGGACATTCCTTACTTTAGGCGTGGGTGCAGTGTCTTCTCCTTTTCCAGAAGTAGCAGGCATGGATGAAGAAGAGGGAGTCGGTCCCTCCCTCTGTTTGGACACAACCAGTGGCTGCAAAAACGGCTACTAACTTTTTTTTCATGAGAATGTTGCCTGAGCATTGGGGTGGGTTGGACCTGTGTTGAGCACAGCAATATACAGAGGAGAAACAGCTAAAAAGGGTTAGGAGGGGAGGGAAGGGAAGTTTTGTCGGTGTTGTCATTGATGATTTTTCGTATCCTTTTTTTGTTAAGTGCCTTCAGGACTAGAACCATGAACGAACAAATATGAATCTGAACAAAACAAAAAAAAAAGTTTTAACAATCTTTGTATGGGCTCTCCCCCTTAATACTTAGACTACGGAACATGCTGTGGTTTCTTACTCCATGCTTTTATTTTCAATGCAAGTATTTGTTAAAAAATCATATTGTTGTGCCATATAATTTTGTTTTAACTTGATCAAAGTCTTGACCTGACTAAAGGGAAAATAATGTTTAGATTCTATGTAAGTGCCAGTGCAGCATGATGGGCTGAGCAGGGAACTATGGGTAGAATGAGGGAATCACAACAAGCAGTGTTAACTTATGTATTCTGCTTTGACATGAGGGCTTGATACAGTATTCATTGTGCTAGAGTCTCAGTACAAAGGGACATAATAAATAGGGCTACATAGATTTTAGTTTGTGTAGCAGCTAAATGCACATGTAAGCACAGGTCTTGCACAAACAGTGTTTTCTCGACCACTTGTATTTGGTAGTTATTATTACTATGAGATAGCTTTTTAAAGAGAGTTTTAACGGAGTTCTTGTCTGTCACAGCAAGCACACGCAAAAGCACAAAGTGAAATCAAATAAGGGAATACGTTAGGAGGAAAAGGTGATATTAAAACGTGAGATCATTGCAAAAGCAGGAAGGCACTTTAAAGATACTTGAGTGGAACTGTGAGTGACAATCAGTGTGTAGTAATAATCACAGACTTGACTAGATGGTAGGGTGGTCCGGATTGCTGTTGGTTAAAGTGTCAAAGCACAGATCAGACTATAACTGTGGAATTCACATGGTTTCTACGGTGACGTGTATAAAATCGAAGACCCAGCTTTTGTGAAGCTCCATCCATTGCTGTCATACCACAGAAAAAAAATAATCGGTGAAACCATCACTAGATTCAATCAATAGTGGAGTAATGTCTGCCTTTAGCTGTGTGATTTGCTGTTGAAGGGGTGGGACTTTTGACTTTTATCCAATCACAGCCTCTATATTGAGGGGGCCCACTACTGTATCAATATACTTAAATTGTGCCACTTTAATAGAGTGATCTATAGGTGCAATGCAACCTAAAATAGCTGATTGTTTTGAGGTGCCTAAAAGTATGACAAACTGTATTTTGACTTTTTTTTTTTTTT
>OMKZ01016456.1:15828-26999 GCA_900302535.1 Neoniphon sammara
TGCAACAAATTCTATCTGCCGAGGGCCACTAGTAGCCGCAGATTCTTTCCTTTTGCAGTGTGGCATTACATATCAGTTTCTGGCGGGTTGCACATGTAATGTACCAAGATTCAGTCTGAGCTAATCGCCCACATTTATCTAGCGCCTCAGAATAGAAAAGCACACGGTAGATCCCCTTGGAATCTCAGCTATCTCGATCTTGAGTGCAAAACTGAAACAAAATCAGCCACCCTACTTTGAGGCACTTTATAAATACTGGCTCAAGCTGCCCTTTTGAGGTGTGAAAACATTTGCAGCCGTCTGCCCCGGAGACAACATGCGTGCTGCAGACGAATGACACAGCAACAAGCCACGACACCCTGTCCTAAAACAGCCTTCCACCCCGGCAGTCCACCGCCAGCCTGGGAGGTCACCAGAATGCCAGTCATTCATTTGGCCCCGGCATGTGTGCCCCCAGCAAATAGCTGTGCTCCTCTGCTGCTGAGCCTGCACATAGCATGTGATCTGATGGCTGGCTTTGGCCAGAGGCGTGATGGAAAGAGAGAGAGGGCTCTGTGTGTCTGTATGAGTTCAGCAGCTCTGAAAACCTACCAGGGGCTTTCCATGGTCCAAAAGCAATGAGGGGAATGTGGGCTGGGGTGGCGAGTGGGGGGGCGCGGTGTGGGGTGTGTGCGGGTTCAGTGAGGGGGTAAAAAGCAGGTTGAGCAGGTAGGTGGTAGAGGGGTGGGCTGGAGAAGGAGGTGGGCAGGAGGTCATGTGAGAATGGAAATTGTGTTACTTTCAGGGGTTTTCAAATTTTTTCGTGTTATGGACCCCCAGGTTGACTTTGATTAAGCTGTGAGTCCCTGTCTCAAGTGATTTTGCCTGAGGAACCCTGATATGAAGAGGAATTTTGTTTTGTATTAAGTATTAAATTGTTTAAGAGCCATACATGAACACTGACAAATAGTTTTGAATGGATGAGAATAATCATACATATGTTTTCTTTTGCATCTTAACAGGTTCTGGTGAATTAAATTACAGTGAAATTAAACTATTGCTCATTTTGCTGAGGACTGCCTGTAAGCCCCTCAAGGACCCATGTGGGTCCCTGGACCCCATGTTGAAAACCATTCAGGGGAGGATAAAATTGAGAAGAAAGTGCCATTTGTTGATGCATTTTAAGTGCTGCATTTAATGGTATTGGTATGCACATATGGTTAACAGTGTAGATGTACTATACATAGCACAGCCAAACCTTCAAGTAAGGGAAGTAGAAAGTTGATCTAATTTTTGATCATGGTGTTAACTCCTCTCGTAGAAAAACTAGAAGAGCTCATTTGCAAAAACAGATAAATGCCATTTTAGGGAAAAAATAAAATAAAGATAAAACATAACTCTTATATGTACCTAATGGATCATATAACATAGTTTATGAATATAAAATCCCTTTTGTCCCAGAAGAATTTATCAGCTACAGTTTAATTGTTTGATTGGTATTATCTGGAAAAAGAACGGGATCTCTAGAAATGAATGCAAATGGAGTCATATGATTTTGGAAACAAACTCAGCAAACTAATTATTATTTTTTTGTTTAACTTTTTCAGGAGATCATTTTTGAATACTGTCAAGTGGCAGTGTGTGTGTCTACCACAACTTGTGTGTTTGAGACTGGGAAGAAACTGTCCTTGATACTTGAAATGACACCTTCAATACTAACAGATAACACTCTTTAAATAGTGAACTCCCTGCAGGAGGGCATGTTTTTCTGCTTGGCTTGCTGTAGCTGTGCAAATCAAACAATTTCTAAAAGTGTCAAATGGAAAAACCCCATGACAGATGACTTCCAGCCTTGGTATTACTACCAGTAACTGATGATTCAGCTGCGGGATATGTTAATGGTTGCAACTCAAGGCCTGGATGTGTCTGCTGACACACAAAGACTTAATTGTTTTGCCTAAAAGACGACCATTGTCTTATTTTATACAGACTGTCTATTTTTAAGGCTAAGGGGAATAAGCCAGGGGGAAAATATCTATTCTGAGATGAATAGGATTCAAATGGCTATTAATGCCAAATGGGAGAAACTCATCTGAATTGCTTTTGGTTTGAGAAATAAAAAGTCATATTATCTATTAACCCAGTTAGATAAGTGGGCCAACTGTGTCTACACTATAGTTAACACTCATGGAAAACAAGCAGAATAAAACCCTTGTCTCTCCTTTTTTTATTTTATTTTTTTTAATCACTGATCCACCAAGACTTGAAATTATAATTTGAGCAAAGAGATACTCTTCACCCAGTTTACAGATAAATACAGCTGACCCAAATATTAACTGTTTATTCTCAACTGTGAACGGCGGGTCTCTTCCAATAAAAGCGAGGCTTATTTCATTGTCTGCTTATAAATAAAATGCCTTTACTTTACCTGGCAAAACATTAAAAAAAAGACTAGTGTGTTGCATCAAAAATGATGAAGACTGTCATGTTGCAACAGGTTGACCTTTTTTTATTTATTTATTTTTTAATGTTTTAATTTTTGCCATGAAAAATACAGGCATTTTATTCATAAGAAGACAACTATGGTGTGCCTTAGATTTATTGGAAGAGACCGGCCTTTTACAGCTGAGGACAAACAACAAATACAAGAAATTGGTCATTCCATGCATCTAATGAGTAATGAAGCACTCGATCCATCCAAAGAGCACCTGTTGTGACAACTGAAGACCCAGCAGTGCTTCTTTTCTGACCCAAGTTTTGTTCTGTTCTTGATCATATGTCTGTAACTCTTTGAATAATTTGTCAAATTAAACTGGGCTATCAGTTCTATTGAGTGTCTATGCTATGACAACTGAATATTTGCAGTTATGAGCAACACTGGAGTTATTTTATGACAAGCTTCAGTGTTTTGTGACTGAGTGATCTTGCCTCTTGCAACAACCCTGCGGTCAAGCACAGAGACTTGGCCTCAGCTGCATCAAGCATGTACACTACAGCTCCTTGAACTGTGCTGGGAACAAGTCCATTCCATTTAAAGAAGTGATCTTTTGGCCATTTCCCAGTTTTCCAAATTCATCATGCACAAAGGTCACCTTCTTGCTAACATAACATTGGTTTTAGCCTATATGATGTTTTCTGGAAGCCCAAGTCGGTGGTTTGGCTCATTTGGATGCAGAGATGTGATAATTACAGTATGGGGGTATGCAATAAATGTTGCAAAAGTTGCCCCGATTCTGACTCTTAGCATGTTTTGATTCATTGCATTGGCATTTTTTTCACTGTCAAATAGGAGCTTTACATAGAAGTAGTGTTTTAGGATTCAAAGTTTTTTTTGATATTGTTAAGGTTTGCGAACTTTAAAGAAAAACAGACATTAATACCTTAAAAGGCTTTATTTTCTATCTTCTGCTAAAATCAGTATATTTTATATGAATAAATAAGATCTGAGCATCAAATAAGATGAAAAAGTATGAATGAAAAGTGCAGTAAAGAAGAATTTCAAAGACCCATCGCCTGTACCTGCATTACTGTCCAGTTGCAAGGAGTAAAGAGGAACACTCAACATCTGCTAGCCCTCATTTCCCCTCATATAATTCTCACTCGGGACAGGGCCGTGATCACAGGCAGCGCTGTTAGCACTGGCGTCCCAAAGGAAGAATGCAAACACCCGAGAAGCGCTTCCAAGAATCCCCAGTTGAGGACCTTTCTGGAATGTCCTAACGAGCCTTCTCCGCTGTGTTTACAGTTCCAGACCGATGGCAACCCTGCAATCTGCCCTGCCAGCGTATCATTATCTGGCCTCCTTAGGGGACAGGGAGAGAAAGAGAAAGAGAGAGAGAGAGAGAGAGAGAGAGAGAGAGAGTTGGAATAGTTTTCTTCATCCTAACTAGAGGTTTGGATGTTTGTCCTCAGATCTGACCATATAACCCTTGAAAAAAAAGAGAGGAGATTTGATAAATTGTCAAATGCAGCAAACCGCTGCGTGTCGGGGAGACGTCTAGACAAATAGCTCTTTGCAGGGGAGTTGCTGTCTTGTCAAATGAATCTCCTTGTGTTGTGGTTACTCACTGGTGTTCCTGACCACATGCTCAAGAGGAGATTGATTCATTGTAAAGCTGAGCATAGTGATCATTGTTTTGTGAAGACCGCAGCCCTGTAATATATTACTGTACATACTGAGCTTCACACAAACCAGGAGAGAGCAGCGAGCTTGACTTTTTTTTTCTTTTTTGCTAAATGTGGAAACTTCAAGTCAGTGCAGAGAGAGGAGAGAGTGAAAGTTTCTTGGCAAAAAGGGGAAAGCATGTGACACAGCTGTGTTGGTGGTGTTGGTGGCGGTGGCGGTGGTGGTGACTATGACTGTGTGTGTGTGTGTGTGTGTGTGTGTGTGTGTGTGTGTGTGCGTGTGTCACCCCCAGCCAGCAGTGTGCTCTGATCCACTTCATTGAGATCAGGAACACAAATAAGTACTCAGTCTTGATTGACTTCAGACCACTCTTACGTAACGCTGGAATGTTGGAAGTGGGCCGTTTCACTGTGTCAAAAGTTGTGGAGAAAAAAAAAGAAGAAGTTAATGTTTTTAAAATGGCATGGTATTCTCTTTCCAAACAGAACATGGTGTACAGTATGTGATGTATTTTTGTTTCAGATTTAGAAGTGAAAAGAGTTTGGAAGGACATTCAGCTGATTTTAGCAAGTGAATTCCTACTTTAACACACAAATCCTCAAAAAAAAACACACAAAAAACAATCAACTGAGAAAGGCAAGTAAAATTATAGCTAGTACGACACAGAGCAGGATTTCCAAACTGTATCTCCACACCATAAAATCTAATTTGAAAGAAGAAAGGTCTCAGGGTCTGAAGTTGAGACAATGCAAGGCCTCCACAGCTTCCTGTTCGCAACAATAACATAAAGAGAGAGGGAGCCCTGCCTGGAAGTTATGCGGCCTTCGTTCCCCCAAACGCCCTCAGACCAATGGCGGCCCAGCAGGAACACCCGCTGGAGAGCTGCCCGCAAAAATGCTCATCTGAAATGCCAAAAGCTGTGAAAAGAGGATGCCCAAGCCGTGGGAATTTCACTTATCATACTTTTCCAAAGAATTCCATAGCTGTGACCAATGACACTGTAACAGGATGTGTGAGTGTGTGTGTGTGTGTTGGAGGAATGCTGCTTTGAGACTTCAGAAGATATGACTGAACATTAAGTGTACATAAGTAACTCACTGATATTATTTTTCTCACTCTCTTCCCAGCCATGGAGCTATCATCTGAAAAAAAAATCGTCCAAAATAAACTCTAAAGTATTTCTAAGCCTGATAAAACGGTGTGAAATTACACAAGGCAAAGAGATTCAGAGGAAGCACACTGAGCATCGTGACTAATGTTAAAAGGCATTGACTGCTTGGATGTTAGGTGTGTTTATTTTGTCAGTCATCACAAGGAGTTTGAGCATCATAGTCTTTAGTTCAGTATTACCCGAAACCCAGCAGCCTGAACACGGACTTACACAACATATTAATAATAATAGTGATATTTTTATGGCTTTTGTACTTTGTCAGATAGTGTGCAGTGGCTAGCGATGGGGAAAATGAGAGTGAGAGGATATGATGTGACAACGGTGAGCTACAATCAAACCTACAGGATTGTGAGTGCTTGGTAGACACCTTGGGCACCCCTAAATTATAGAGCTTAACTGAATTATATATCCTGAACCACTTACTTTTGAAGTCACTGGGTCTTGGGGTGATTTAAGTTGAGTACATGTCATCACTTACAGCTTTGTGGGTGAGCAGATAGATAAAGTGAATATTTTACATTATATTCAGTACTCTTAGGACCTGGAAAAGGCAGTGAGTCAACAGAGAGAGAGAGAAAGAGTTTGCATAAGAAGAGAAATGTACCAGGCCTGGTTTTGTATAAACACCACCTACATTACGTACATTTTCTTCACACCATTCATATCAAATATTTGTTTAGGAAATAGGCTGGCAGTGACGCTTTGTGCCAGTGAAAGATAAATCAAACATAAGTCAACTTTTCAGCATACACAAACATTCTTTTGTGAAGTGAAGCACTTCCTGTTATCATATGGCAACTGGTTACATGACAGCTGTGCTTCACAAGTGTTGAGTGAAATATAGATAACAGTGTTTCACATCATCGGCATCAGATGAGTGCCTCCTAGTGGTAAGAATGCTGTTGCTGTTTTTTTTTCTTCCCCAAAAGAGAGTGAGCTCTTGGCAGTTTTTTAAAAGTAAGTTTTTCCTGTGGCGTCTTAAGCGGTACAGTGTTTGAAAATAGAAGAGAACTGTGTAACATAGCATGAGTTGGAATCCAAAAGCCCACAAACAGTAAAGGCATCGATAAATAACTTTATTGATGCAACACTCATCTCTTAGAAACAGGATCCCTTCATTTAAACACATTAAAATATTCTTAATTGGACCCTGAAAAAAATTAAGGGGTTTTGTGCATGGATCTAAAAGTACCACAGAAGTTCCATTTATGTAATTTTAATGGGTCCCTTACTTAATCCAATAGTTAATAATTACTCCTTAGCTTTACCATAATTTGATACATTTTACAATAATTATTCCTTAATTATCTCTAAAATGCCACTTAGACTATGGAAGATATTGTTTTCAGTACAGTTTTTTTAATACCATTTCAATTATCCCTAAAATGCAATATCAAGGGATCTCAAGAAAGCCTTGATTACATTTAATTTAAACAAAGATTGAGATACCTCTGAAATATACCTTAATTTATAGTTTTTTGTTTTCAATTAAGTGAAATTAAACTGGTTCAATCTTGAAATTAAGACGTTATTAAGGAGTGTGGTGTGTGTTCAGGTAAAAATTAAGGACATTTTAAGGGTATACTTGGGTAGGGGTATACACAAAAATGTGTTTTTCGTCAAAAGTTGTGACAGCCAATCAAATACAGTTGTGTGAATTCATTGTCATTTATTGCCTGCTGTGACAGATTTCTAGTCCTAAAATTATTTATGGAATGAGATATTTTTTTTTTCTCTACTTTCAAGAAGAATTCCAATGTAACTGTTTTCTTTCTGTCAAGGATGGAGCATAAATCGAGGAAAGACAGGGCCCTCAAATATGCAGCCTGTTTCATGTACCATTAAGAAAACGGACTCATATAAAAGAGACACACATGCACAGATACATACACACACTGAGAGGAGCATGTTTCTCATCCGCTGTTTTGGGCCTGTAGGAGCAGGGAGCCATGGCAACTGAAGACCGAGGGGAGAAAAATCTTTCTGCTGCCTGGCAGAACTCCATCCCTCTGGCAGTCATGCTAAAACTCTTGAATCCCATGACAAAAACAACATTCCACATCTAAGTGATAGTCTTCAAGGAATTCCTGTTAAACAGAGGCATTTCTCGGCGTGCATACCTCATCAAACTGAAACCATCTGGTGTATTGTGTGAATGCGAATTTCTTTTCCCCCACAATGAGAAAGACAGGGAATTACTTTGTGCATGTATGTAAAAGTTTGTATTGCTTATATGTGCTTTTTTGGTACTGTGTATGTGTGTATATGATACAACAGTCATATACAGATAAAGATATAGATCTTTTTGCTGATTATACACCCTTACCTTCACCTACTTAAGAAACTCAGACAGATTTTATTACTTATTTATTCATTTTTTATTCAATTTTTCTCTTATGGCACCGTCACTGTTATGTTTTCTACATGCAGAGCTACTGGATGTTTTGATGTTGTAAACCTAAATGAGCTATGTGTTTTCATGAGGCCCATTATGCAAGGCAAATTCCTCTAGAGGCAATAAAGGTCTTCATTCATACAGTATATGTGTGTGCATGTGCTGTTTCGATGCGCTGGTCTCCTCCTGCTCCAGTCTGACATTAGTGTGAGGGCGACTATGTCCTCATCTCCAACACCAACTCCCCGAAAGGTAAAAACATTCACACACCCACACACATGGACCCGCAACAAACACATGACAAGGCATAAAGGTATCTGGGGATTACCAGGATTACAACAGTGGAAAGATGGTGAACTTCAGAGAATGACAACAAGGAAGTGTCTCTGTTTGTGTAACCTGATTACCAGCAGCCTGGTCTAACCAGATGTCCAAGGACTCACATCAGGAGTGACCCCAAGTCCTGTACGACAAGCCAGGGCCCTGAGGGAACCAGGAGGAGGTGTGAAGAGTGGGAAGAAGAGGGTACATGGGAGGGAGGGATAGACAGAATAACTGAAAGAAGACCCTCCTACCTTTGCAGCACCCTTTATTTAGGGTGAGGGTGGAGAGAGTCATGATCTGGATGTGGTATGCAGGCTTTACTTTACCAACAAGGTCAGGACTCTGAAAAGGTTTTTATGCCAATCAAAAATACATTTGGCCCAAGCTAGTTTTGCTATATGTTGGAGAGAGATTGTTTCAATTGGCTTCTTGGAATAACAACAAAGGGTGTAGCAAGGCAGGCTGTATGTTTCATCTGTGTGTATGCATGACCATATGAACAACAGAACCATTCAGTGCAACTGTGGTGTCTTATAAGAAATGCTGCTTTGACAGTCTGTTTATGTACAGTGACGCCTTTGTGGATACTGAGCTTCTCTTTATCCACCATATTCCAAGATTAACCATATAATAACCATGCCTTGTGGATATTGATCATACACTTTCCCAGTCCTTACAGTTTGAAACCTATTATTTGAAAAGGTGCAACAGTTGCACTTCAACTATAATAGCTGCTTGAACTTTTTGCCTCTGTCGGAAAGTAGGTCACTCTAAAATCAGCCACCAGAAATTTACTGCAGGCAAGGAACAAGCAAAGTTTTAATTCCAATGTGAATGTTAAGCATGTTTTTCCAGTAAAGAAAGAACTTGACCTGGCCCTGTATATTCAGTAAGCTATTTAATTTTAATGAGGTATATTCATTTCACCAATGCATTATAGTATTTCAGTGTGTGATTTAGTGCATTGGTGCAGACACTCCTGGCTGTCACTGGTAGTATCCTTGAGAGTCTGGATTAGGTCTGGAGATGTTGTGGAAAGCCCACTGCAAGAGCCCGTCAATGGAGCCCGGCTGAGAAATGAAAGCAGCAGAAACAGTGTGCATCAGCATCAAGACCCTAAAATTAGCTCCATAGTTAATAACCAACAGCATTTTGTCATTACACATTTGTTCTTTATAGTGCTTCCCATGTAAGCCCATCCTCATAACCCTCATCACATTTAGAATAGCAAGCTGTAAGGATACACTTCAAAGCTGTAAAGATATACTTTAGCCAAATAATGGACTCATCCCTTATTTGGGCGGCAAGAAGTAGCCATTTTGTTATCTATTGTGCAGCTGGCTGGAGTGATGTCATGCCTACATGTGTGGTGTGGATATGTAACTGAGCCCTGCTCACCTCTCCCAGGATGGAGTCGAGTTCATCCTTGTGGAGAACAGGCTCAGGGAGAGAGGGGGTCTGCTCATGACTGTGGACACTCTGAACCGCCTGGGAGAGCTGAGATGGCACACACACACACACACACACACACACACACACACACACACACACACAAGAGATTGGATGAAATGCTGAGCGAGGACAGAAAATTTAGGATAGCCAGACAATTAAGGCACACATATTATCTGTATACATAGACAGAATATTCAAACACTCCTAGAATTGTCACTTGCACACACACAAACAGAAACACACACGGGCACATGTGCACACACACCTGTACAGCTCTGGATTCAGCCTCCTTATCTGCAGAGCTGCCCCAGGGCCTGGAGCAGGACGAGCAGATGGATCTGCCCCTACAAACATGGGGAAGCTGTGGGTGAGTTTTCTGCGGTCTACAGTGTTAGTGCTAATCAATAAATGAGACCCAAGCAGTCAGATTACAGAGTAACCAGAGGCTCTTAACCTTTTTCAGATGGAGACTTAAACTGATTAGCTTTATCTTGCTCTGAGACCCGGGGTCTTTAAAGGAGCAGCACACCCAGAATACAAGTAAGATATTTTTCCACTTAGTTTTTGTGTTATTTGGTGAAGTAGCCATAACCTTCCCTGTCTCCCTTAACCCCAAAACGATTGGGCTGGATGGATGCACCAGATACACCAGCAAACAGTATCTAGTTGTATCTAATTTGTACTCCTTAAGGGTGGATAGATACAGTTTGCTGGTGTTCTTTGGTAGGAAATAGTTCCCAACAAAACTCTTTACCTCTAAGGGCGTTGGGATATGCCGGGCATCTCTGTCATTGTTTTTGGAAGGGGCTGTTTTTAACATGTAAATTGTTTATAGTTTGAGCTCCATAAAACAATACCCATCCAGCCCCATTATACCGGGTACTGGGAAACAAAGAAAACTGTGGCAGAAACCTATCTTGTTATCTTTTATCCTTTTATTTTGTCTTGTATCTTGTTAAACCTACCAGGTACATTCAGAGCATTTTGTAAACACTTTTGTAAAAACACATCTTGTAACACTATTTAGATTATGCAACTTGTAAACATGACCCTATAGCTGAAAATTAATGTAAAGATGTAAATACACTGACTCATTATGGCTGAGAAAAAATGTGAAGCGAAAACTGTTGTGCGGCCTCATTTTCCCATCAGCACCGTACAGAAACAGTTGTAAATGCTACAGAGTGATTGCTCACTGTTAGAAGAGACCATCAGTTGAATTCAATATGTTCTTTAATGGTCTTTCTGAGTGTCTGGGAACCATTTTGTAAAAGAGAACCATTGATCTTATGCATTGTACACATTACCGTGAACTTCCATCATGATCCATGACTCACTATTACCCTGATCAATGGAAGTATAGACCCTTAATGCAAGCTAGTGATCAATACTCACATATAAAAGAATCCACAGAGAGTAATTAGGAACATGTATGTGTAATGCAGAGTCCAAACACTCTGGAATGTATAGATCAGGTTAGGAGGAGGTGGAGGTTGGGTTTCATCATAGCATGTTTACTTCCCATAAGCTTCATTCTGCAATAATGGAGATACTGACACTATTTCTATGACCTACTGATGATGTCTCACTTTTAGAAAGGTTCACAGCAGCTACTATATGTTACAGTGAGAGATGAGGGGAGGTCTTACTTGGAGAAGTGGCAGTGAACATGGTAGCTCTGCAAACACTGCAGACAGTGAGTCAGGTCTCCACCAACATGGCAG